>LT855413.1:1279618-1308148 GCA_900184765.1 Hymenoscyphus fraxineus | reverse complement strand
ATAAAGAAACTAGTAGGAAGATTATATAAAATCTAGAAAACTATATATTTATATATATTCTCTCTAAAGGTTAGAATATTAAGTATATAAAAGAATATAAAGATATCTCTATATACCTTACTAATCCTTCTACTAACTAAAAGAGATATAGTCCTAGATTCTTCTTTAGTATTCTTATTAATATAGAAGCTACTAATATATACTCTATTAGATATAATTAATATCTTATATACTTTACTTTATATAAAATATAAATAGATACTTCTATAGCTAGTAAAATAAGGATTAAATTTAGTATTAGTAAAAGTTTAAAGAACCTTAGATTAATTAATATACTAACTCTAGTTAGTACTATTCGATTCTTTATATTACTAATAGATATACTATTCTTATTCTACCTAGCTAATATAAATAGAATTAAAGTTATATTTAATAATCTAAAGAATAAACTAGTAGTAGAGAATAATAAAGAAGTTCCTATATTTAAGAGATATAAATACGCCTTCTTCTTTATAAAGTATAAAGATTAACCTAATATATCTACGTACCTATAGTAAAACTAGTAGATTAATAGACTCCTTATAGAAGTAGACCTATAGTAATTATACTAAAGATTTAGTTACTTATTTACCCCTTAATTAGCTAAGATCCTAAAGTATATAGGCTATAAAGTAGACTTTAGCTTCTTAAGGTTTATAAGTAAGTTTTATAAATATTATTAACTCTATAGAAAGTCTTTTAGTAGATTTAAGTTCGCTATTTATAATAACTATAAGTTTAATTATAATATTTATATTAACGTACTTTAGGTTAATAACTATAATATTCTTTATTATATAAATAAAGTAACTAGATTCTAAGCGACTAGATAGCTCTCTAACTTCTATATAAAGACTATTTAAAGGTTATTCTAAGAAATATAAGTTAATACTTACCTTAGACTACTAGATCTTATTATATATAATCGAAGTATAAACTTTACTAGTAAAAAGTTTAAATTATATACTAAAACTCTTAGTATAACTATAGTTACTATACCTACTAAAGTATATTACTTAGTTAGTAAGATTAAATAGTATTATAGTNTAATAAAGAACTACCTATAGCTAATTATTTATAACGTACTATTACTATACTAAAAGTAATAAAAGGCCTTAGAAACCTACGTACTAAACGTTAAGTAAAAGAAGTACTAAGGATAAGAAATAGCCCTTTAAATAGTAATATCTATAAGCTTCTCGTAGGGTATTTAGTAAGAGTATAGCGAGCTATAGCTAAATTAGGAAAGTAGACTAGGCTATATAAGCTTATTAAAGTTAAAGGTAAAGATATAAATTTTAATAATAATAGAATAGAAACTACTATTTGCTCTACTTTAGTTAAACCTTTTTATAAAGATAATTCTAAGAGAGAAGATAACTAAGATTATTAGAACTTAGTATAAATACTACTAGAAGATAATAAATAAAGATCTTAAAACTCTTAGCTAGAGTAACGCTAAGACTTTATAATTCTAGAAAGAAACCTTTAACCTTAACTACCTTCTATCTTTAAATAATAATAATAAGTACTACTACTAAAGAAAGGTAGAGGATAACCTAGGAAATACTTACTACTATATATTATAGTACTTATAGATAAGATTAACTCTAAATTATAGATCCTAGATTATAATAAATCTTATACTTAGAATAGTAATAACGCTTATATTTAAATAGTAAGAGTTAACCTATTTAAAGATACTAATATCTACTTAGTATTTAAGAATATTAAATTAATAAAAGAAGAGATAGTAATAGATAACCTTAAAATTATAGGATTAATAAATAGATAAGCTATTAAAGCTATTAATAAGAATAACGTTCTATATAGTATATAAGTCTTTAATTTAAAATTTATCTAAGAACTAAAAAATAAAGGTACTCTATAAGAGTATATTAAGTTATAATTAGTAATTTAAGTATAGGGTAATAAAGAGAAATCTTATATTCTTATAAAGTCTCCTACTATATAAAGAGTTAGCTAGTAACTAATTCTTATACTATTAACTATACTCGGCTTTAATAACTTTAGTATATACCTAAGAGATATTATATAAGCCTATATCTAGTCTCTTATAAAGCTAAATCGACGTTTTTATACTCGACTACTATAAAACCTACCTTAACTATAATAGGACGGAAAAGTACTACTTATAAAGAAGCTATAATATAGAGTTCTAGAGGTAAGTAATTACTAGTATAAAATATATCTTAAGTTCTATATAAACTAATTAAAATATAAGATATTAACGTTTAACTTATACTTATTATATACCTATAAAGATAAGGCCTTTAGTATTATTACTTTATAAACTAATAATACTTTAATCCTTATAAATAAGGACTTTATATAATAAGAGGAAGACGAATTAGCTAAGACTAATTTTATAATAAAACCTTAAGAATAATTATTAACTAGCTACCCTATTAAGTTTAATAGTAGACTAATTACTATACTTACTAATAAATCTTTATTACTTATATAGTATAAATAGGTAAAATAACTAAAGTAAGTATAGAATAAACTCTTAGATTTATATAGTATACGTAGTAAAGTTTAAGAGAACCTAACCCTATAAAAGTAGTACGAATCCTAGCGAGCTTATAGAACGTATTTAGCTACTATATTATAACTAGAAGTAGCGTTCGATCTCTCCTAGGTAGTATAAATAATAGACCCTTAAAAAGAGGATATTAACTTATTAAATAAACATTTAAAGTAGATAAGAGATAACGCTAACTAAGGGATTAATTATATTAAATTAGATCGAAAGATACTAAAGCTTATTCTCTTTATAGATAGAGCCTTTATAAACCTAAAGGATCTTACTTTATAAATTAGATATATCCTAATCCTAAAGGATAGAGATAATAAAGTAAACCTTGTCTACTAGAGTTCTACTAAATATAAACAAGTAATAAGAAGTATATTAGCGTTCAAGTTATACGCTTTAAGTAATAGATTCGATATAGTAATATCTATTAAGATAACGATCTATAAGATACTTCTTAATAACTTAATTCTACTCGAAGTTTATATAAATTTAAAGTTACTATACGATTATATTATAAAACTTAGTATAATAAAGGAAAAGAGACTTATAGTAGATCTTTTAGTACTACAAGAGGGATTTAAAAAGTATAAAATTAACTATTTACTATAGATTAAAGTAAACTTAAACCTATCTAATATAATAACTAAATTAAAGTATAATAACGTACTTAAGTTGTTTATTAATATAAATATAGTCTATTATTTAACTAATAAATAGGTAGAAAGGATAGCGAAAAAGGAAGTACTAGCTAAGGAAAAGGTAAATTAATAATAATAGGTTTTTATTATCTTATTTTTATACTATTTTAATTATTTTAAAGAGATACTAGTATTAGTATATCTATACTCCTAGTAGGATAGGATATCTAAAGTTTGTTACGTAAGATAGACTATCTAAGACAACTATATAATACTATATATCCTTAGCTAGAGAACTATACTCTTTTAGACCCTTATACGAAATATAAACTAATAATACTATCTTGTATTACCTTACTATTATAGTGAAACCAACACTAAGACTTTTTATATATATTATTATTATCTTTAAACTCTAGGAGATTATAAAAAGGTAGCCTTTTTTAGGAGAGGAATTATTTTTATATTTCTAAGACTTTTTTTATATATTATTATTATCTCTAAACTCTAGGAGATTATTAAAAGGCGGCCTCTTTTAGAAGAGGAATCATTTTCATATATTATTATTGTCTTTAAACTCTAGGAGATTATAAAAAGGCGGCCTCTTTTAGGGGAGGAAATACGGTCGATTATTCAGGCCCCTAAGAGGCGGGCCAGGTAAATATTAGTAGGCAGTCTGCGATCCCACCCGTGCCCTCCGTAATATTTCTTCCTTCTCGGATCCTTCATGACACCCGTGTTCATGTTACGCAGGAAATCACTCTCCCACGTATTTAAGGTAATGTTATAATCTTTGATATTCCTACTCCTTAGTCTATACGCGTTTCTAAGCGAGGATTCCCAAATAGCCTATAGGATCATACAGGAAGCGATACGAGTAGATTAATTTAGAACATCTCTATCGGGACAGAAGAGCCCGTATGTTAGAAGCGCTACTTCTACTTTTAGCTAGCTCTTTGATTTCTATTAATATTTCATAGCTTATTCCAATAGATTCCTATGTATCCTTAACACTAATCTTGTTATCGTAAACACGAATATATCTTATTAGGTTTAATAGGAGGAGCGCTTAATTAGGCGATACTCGATTAAACCAAAATTTTCGAGTCCCTTTATAGGAGTTCCCTCTTAAAACATTAATTCATGTAATCGTAGTAAGAGTATCCTGGGTATTTAAATCTACTCATTAAAACGCCAAACACCCCTAGCCCTAACCACACCCCACACTTCCTACAACCATCAGGCTTCCAGAACCTTGGGCTTCTTCCGAATAACACCAGGTCCTATAACGTTAACCACCTGCTCAGCCACAACCGGCGGTACATCATCCACTTTCCTCTTCTTCCTTACCAAGCCAACACTGAGAGTGTTCGCACCTGCGCTTCCACTCATAACAGAATCTTCTTTCGCCTTGGTACCCGTGACAATTTGTCCCCACGCCTCTTTCATATTCCATGGGGCACTGGACCGAACCTCGTTTGTCCATCGTTTCGAGCTAGATGATGCCAATTCTATATCTGCAAAATCGAGTCGGAGTAACAATTCGTTGATACGTTTGTAATCCGTTTCTTGCACTACAACTTGACCCCTACCACTGGAGGGCCAGTAGTAGTAGGCTGTAGATTCCGGGATTTTATGGAAGTAGTTTTTGGTCCCGGCCTTGCTCTTTGGTTGTCTTGTAATGATCGGACCAGTGAGCTTCTTTCTTTTGGGGGTGGTACGGCGTTTTGGAGCTAGTTTGGGCGTGTCTTTAGCAGGAGATAGAAGGGAAGACGATAGGTCAAGAGGCTGTTGCTCAGTGGGCGCACTGAAAGAACCTGAGGGTGTAAATGGGTACGTGCGACTGCTTGAGTCAGATGTTGTACGTCCCACTCCTCGAAATGCAACAGTACTCGTTTCTAAAGTTTCTGTTGGCTGTGGGTTGAACACGACCCAAATAAAACCAACGCGCCTGCCAGCTGAACATTCCTGCCGAAATGCCATCATGTCCCAGAATTGTTCAATAGTCTTTACACTTTTCCATTGCCCACTAGACTCGGTTTGCTCTTTTGTGATTTCCT
Source organism: Hymenoscyphus fraxineus (assembly GCA_900184765.1). Taxonomy (NCBI): domain Eukaryota; kingdom Fungi; phylum Ascomycota; class Leotiomycetes; order Helotiales; family Helotiaceae; genus Hymenoscyphus; species Hymenoscyphus fraxineus. The sequence goes on along the minus strand of LT855413.1, from coordinate 1,302,854 downwards.
CGTCAAGCTCGTCTAGATATCTCGCCTTCGGGTCATCGGGGAAGTGTGGGATAAGGGCCCGAGGTGGAATGTTATTGGAGTGTTGGGATATTTCGTACAAAGGATGTCCCATGGTCCAAGGCGAGCCACCGGCAATTGGTTTTCGGGGAAAGTAGGAGGAGGTTTCGTAAGAATCCAGACCGGGAACTATCAGGTATCCTTTGATGTTTCCGTAACCTTTGCTTCCATTGGAACCAGTGATCAATGGGTCTAGTACACGACACCACCAACGAATTAATCCCCCATCATCAAGAACATGCTTGCCACTATATTCCACGCTCCCAGGAAACAAGTACTGGTCTTGAGCTCGTGCAAAGAGTGATATGACGTTGCGGATATTTGGTCTTCGGTGTTGAGCCACAAGATGTTCCAAAAATGTAGCACTAATGTCTTTCAATGGAGAAGATGTTCCCTTTGGCAAGTTCAGAAGATGCAGAAAGCCCGTCGAGTCCGCCTTTGAAACGAAAAATGTGGTATTGTATGCGGTAGAATAAATCAATATCTCGATTGCATATACCAAAATATCCGCGAATTCAGTCCCATTGTCAGCAACTGGAACATTTATCGAAGCCGTCAGGAAGTGACTTTCGCAGTAAGTTCGTTCTGGACGAGCGCCCGGCGGTGCGGAGAAAATTGAAGGACTTTTGGTGGGAGGAGTGGAAAGATGGTGAATCTTAAAGCTGACATCCTTGGGAAGTACGACGGCGAGACGTTGAAGCAATGTTGGTGAAGGTGAAGCGGTTGTAGATGCCATCGATGATGCTAGGGGAATATGGTTTTCATGAGCAGCCATTACGAATAACCAACCAATACCCGAAGCTCATGTTCATGCGAATTGGATTGTATGTTGGCGTTGCAGGTGGTGATTGATATGAGAGATCGGAGCGCGATGTGGTCGGCTTGGGGAGACGCGATTGCGGAGCTATCCCAAAGCAGACTAGGGCCGCTCGGGCCAAAATATTTCTGGAAGTTCGAGATTCCAATTGAACTACAGCACCAACGAGTACGACACTCAAATTCGACGTCAACATCTTGAAGCAGAGAATATTCGGAATTAGGATACAATGGCCTCACGGACAACATGTCGATCACTGCAAAGGGCCATCAAACGAATCCGACCAAGCTGTGAATGCGCCAACTCCTCCGCCCGCACATCTGCAGTTGCGCCTCGAAGCTTCTCAACAACCCCACCCAGATCAGTAGTCGAATTGGGGAAAGACCGAGCAGAGCGGCCACGATGGTCATATACACCCGAGGAAATGAAAGCGCCATATCCATACAAAGTGAAAGACGGTCGGAAGCCATGGGAATGCAATAGCGATCCGGAACGATTAGACAAGTTCTACGCAAATTTCCTAGGGCCTGGCGGCGAGAATGTCCTGACAGAAGAACTCAAATGGCTGGCAATTACACACAAGAGCTTTGATCAGGGGCGAAGAGGGTTCAACGATCGACTGGCATTTTTTGGTATGCGCTCGCTGCGTGAAGCATCAATGGCATCGCATATTGACTATAGGATATAGGTCGACGGTTACTTACACTACAAGCAAATCTGGTACTACTCAACTCGACCACCTTCAAGAGGCTCGTCAATGAAGGCAAACCACAACACCCGGCATTAAAAGGACTCCCAAATTTGGAGGAATACCCAGTTTCACGTGCCTTGACCAAAATCAAACTTGCCGCATTAGCTGATACAATTGGAATGCGGGAAATTCTTAGGTGGCAACCAAAAGATGTGAGGTCCCTCTGTGGTTTTCCCTTCTTTCCTTGCTGGACGAGACTAATGACGGATCATGACAGCCCAAGCAACTTCTGATGTCAGGTGACAGGGTGGTTATGGCGACCTCATTGTATGCAATATTAGGTGCGATCGGTTTACATAGAGGAGGCGCTTTTGCAAATGAGGTTGCTCGGGAGAGGATTTTGAAGCCAATGGGAATCAGATAGAGGGTTTATGAATGTATGTGATGTAAAATATTGTACAAAATAGGGAAATCTCCCGGCGTCGCAGACGGTACAAAATACACAAAGTTCAATTACTTGGTCTGGGTCACGTTGCTCAGCATTCACTGCGCTTTCAAGCACCCCTAATCACTTGGGCCTGTATTTTTTACTCGCCAGTCGATTCAAGAGCTTCTTGTGTACACTTCATTCACGAACTAAATCGCGCTTAACCTTTCTCAAACAATCTCAATCGAAAAACGTACCTTGCATTTGAGATATATTCCAAATACCGTATTAATTGACATATTAGGTATCATTGGTATATAATATAAGTTGCGATAAGAGAAAGGGTTTTAACCAAAGGTACTGATTATATAGGATTAAGCTCGTTCTCGTAGGCTTTGGATATATCCTTGGTCTTGTCTCTACAACTAGGGGGTGTTTAGTGTCTGGACCAACTTCCTTTATCTGTGAAACATTACTTCTAAGTAAGATAAGGTTGTCTTTCAGGTCTGTGAGGCTTTCTGATGACTAACTCCGTATGGCACCTTGTGTACCAACTAATAGAGCATACCTGCAAGCAAATCCCTGACAGCTTCGCGAATCACATGATATCGCCCCCCTTTTTCAATCGTAAATCGACTCATGCTCGTCAAAAACGGCTATGTGTCATCTTCAGATAATTCAATCTTACTGCTGTAAAATAACTCGATAAATTTCTTCACCTAACTAGAAATAAACTTGATCCAATTGAAGGGAATATATAGTCACGTGAGTTGAACGGAGTTCCCGGAATTTCCATCAACCGCGCTACGCAAACCATAGGTAGTTAATAGTTCTCTGCATATATGATTGCTTCTTCGAATTTTGAAGTTCTGGCGAAAGGCAGAGCAGATATATAAACCTCGTCTCTCCTAAGGATCATCAAACCTCAATTAAATTATACCTGTCCCACCTACGTGCGGTGCCATTATTAATTCTACCCTAAACTTCACAACCATAATAAGAATCCGCTCAAATCGAAGACGCAATTTCAAGCCCTACTACTTTTACACCATGAGAAAAGCCCCCCGCGCAAATTCGTTCGACCGTAATCAACTAACCTATAAATACACCCCACTCCCAACCGCCAACTCCATCCGACTGCTCCACGTCCACCCCTCCCCCTCGCCTAACGACTCTATATATTGCTCGCTCACGACAGTTTCCCTCTCATCGCCACCTTCTTACCAGGCACTCTCCTACACCTGGGACGACCGCTCCGGACTCGCTCAATTGTTATTCAAGGACCGCAAAGATGGGACGACCGCTCTTCCCGTGACCCAGAACCTCTGGCGTGCACTGCAAAGATTGCGGCCGAAATATGGAAAGCCGTTGGTTATTTGGGCGGATGCGGTTTGCATTAATCAGCATGATGTTGTGGAGCGGGGGACGCAGATTTCGAAGATGAGGGGGATTTATTGGGGGGCGGAGAGTGTGTGTGTTTGGGTGGGGATGGGGGTTAGGAAGAGTGAGCTTGGGATTGGGATTGCGAAGGATTTGAACGCCCTTTTGTCATCCAATTATCCTCCCAATGAAGAGGAGAAGGAGAGGATACGGAAATTAGTGAGAGATCCTGGGAGAGTTGACGGCTTGAAAAGCTTGGTTCATCTTTTTAGACGCCAATATTGGTGGCGTATATGGGTTATCCAAGAGATTGCCCTCGCGAAAAAAGCTACGGTATATTGTGGCGATGAGTCAATTCCTTGGGAAGAGCTCGATCAAGTGTGCTCACTACTCCAATTGGAAGTCGACTATTTATCGGATCTATTCTATACAAGACCAAGTTGTGTGCGGACACTAACTCACGGCGGTCCACGGGGTCTCCAACTATCACGTTACTCCCCAAACACAAATGCGCCCCCGTTGTTAGAGTTACTGCTCTCACACAAGAGTAAGAAATCCACTGATCCAAGGGATAAGGTTTTTGCTTTGATAGGCATATCGAGTTCTCGCGCCACTTTTGGAGCTATTGATTATGAAAAGGATGTTGGAGAGGTGTATACTCATACAGCACGACACATCATTCAAAGTACCGGGAAGCTGGATGTTATCTGTGTCAAACAGCGAGATTTCAGTACCGAAGGGCTTCCAAGCTGGGCCCCAGATTGGTCGAGGCCGCCTCCGAATTCTGGGTCTTTGATGGTTGGCCTTCATCATCGGGTTCCGCCTTTCAATGCTGCTGGGAATACAATTGGCAGTTTTGAGTTTCTGGGCGAAGATGGGGATAGCTTGTGTGCTAAGGGGATGAGAATTGATGTTATAAAAACTGTGGGTATGCCGTTTCGACAGAAAGGTGCACCGAAAAACATTCATACCGCTTTACATGTTTTGAAAGATTGGTGGGGGTTATTTTCTTCTTGTGTCCTTAACCCGGACTCGAGATCTGCAAAAGCTTCGTTTTGCCGCGTCATATCTTGTGGCAATTGGATGTTTGATGAGAATGATCCGATATATGAGGAGAGACTACGCCGCATTTTTGAGGTGTCTGAGTGTTTACTCCTTGGGGATGAGTCACAGTCTTCTACTTCGCTTTCGAGTTCGGTCAGTTCTTTGACTGAAGAAGGGGAAGAACAAGAAGAAATTGATGTTGTGGTTGATAAGGAAGGCCATTCTGTTGTTATAAATGCTAGTGTTACTATGAATCGACGGCGACTGCTTATCTCCGAAAGAGGCATAGTTGGATTAGCTACTTGGGATGCCTTGGATGGTGACGTGCTCGTTGTTTTGCTTGGTTGTAAATTCCCTGTTGTTTTAAGGAATGTTGAAAGACACTGGGTGTTGGTTGGAGAAGCTTATGTAGATGGGTATATGGATGAAGAGGCTATGTATAGATTAAGAGAAGGAACCTTTTCGGAGGAGGCTTTTGAGATCCGTTAAATGATCGATTCCACCCAATAATCAAAATCAAATTTGAAGATGCTCCATTCCTATGAGACAGTGATGTAGGTCCATCTGTTATGTTTCTGTGAATGCTCTGATGTTCCTACTGTAGTAGAGTTTGTCAGGTTTAATCGTTAGCTGACCCAAGCTACGCCACACTAATATAGCTTAACACAGCGTAGAAAGTAAAATATGAAAGACATAGGGACATACGAACCCCGGTCAATAAACAGAGTATTTAGCGCAAAAAAGGCTCCTTAGAAAAACTAACTCCTCTAAGTTAGAGTAAAACCCGAGTTTTTAATAGGCAGGTGTCTATAAAGTTTATAGCTAAGCGAAATACCCCTTACTTAAGCGAGCTAACCATAATCGAAAGATATAAAACCTACTAAGTCGGTATATAATTATATATATATATAAGTATATCCTATATATAAAAATAAATATAGTTAGTATTTACGGAATCGATTATTTAGGAGACAGATCTCGCTAAATACTATACGTATAGCTATAACGTAGCTAACTTAGTGAAAATGTTCTATAAACCCAAACTCTTAACCCTAACCCTAACCCTAGCCCTAACCCTAACCTACCTAACCTGTAGAAAAAGTTCTAAGGCCTTAATAAGAGACTCTATACTATTATTATAATATATTATATTATAATTTTTCAGGGCAGGTCTTAGTAATTATAGTAGCTTACGTAGTATCTATATAGCTAGTAGTAAACTAGTACGTTAGAAAAGTAGGTATTAATATTCTCGAACCGCTACTAACCGCTCTAGATAGGCTATAAATTAAGCGAAATCTATCTTCTAAATAATTAATTCCGTATTTACCTTAGTTTTCTAAAATCTATAAATTTATTAACTAATAATATATTTATCTAGGTAACTAATAGTTAGTATATCTTTCTACTATACTTATTACTTATAATTAGCGGAAATAAGTATAATATAGAAGTAAGTATAATATAAGGTATATCTATATTACCCTTAACTATAATATAGTACTATATTTACCGGTTAGAAAGATATATAAATTATATAAGCTTATAGAAATAATAGATTATTATCTTATATTAATAAAGTATGTTTTTTTAATTTAAATTATATATAATATAAACGAGTTTATATATTTCTATACCTTAACTAATTTTAGTAAAGTATATATATAATATAATTACTTCTTATATACTTTCCTTTATTATCTATTATATTATAGTATAATAGTATTATATATAACTTATACTTTATTATACTCTAGAGCTAATTAAGCGCTTCTTTTTAAGCTTATATATAACCTTTTATTTTAAAAAATAACTATAATATAATAGTATTAATCTCTTATATTATATTTACTTTTATATTATACTTACTTCTACTAACTATAAGTAATAAGTATAGTAGAAAGGTATATTAAATATTATAACTACTTATTTATTATTAGAACTATTTTATTAAAATAATAACTACTTATTCGCTATTTAACTAATAACTAATTAATATTATAACTAATTTTCTCTACTTAGGGCTAGCTATTTTTAGTACGCGGGTTAGGGTTAGGGTTAGTAGAATATTAATAAATCTTTACTTTACTATTTATCTCCTAGAGCTTAGTACTATATACCTACCCCCTAGGAATTATTATACCTCCTAGGGGTTAGTATACCCCCTATAGCTTATTATTTAATATACTTAACCCTTTCTTTTCTTTTATAAGTAAAGTAGTAGAAATAACTAACCTTACTAATTATAGCTATTATAATATATCTACTAGTTATTATATAGATTATAAAGCTTAGTATATATAAGTATATATAGCTAGTACTTAACCTTTCTATAATATTAATTAATTAACTATTATACTAACCTTTATATACTTTCGTTACTATTATTTTATACTATTATTTATAAATATCTCTTATACTAATACTAATTAGTAAGCGCGTATAAATTAAAGAGATTACTATTATAAGTTTAAATAGTATATAATAATCTCTTATATTATTATCTTTAATACTCGACCTTTTAATTAAACTATTCGAGTCCTTTAAAGTATAATAATTATATTTAAATATTAAACTCTAATAAGTATATAATTATCTAGCTATTAAATCCTACTCCTATAAACGCCTTTTAATAGTATATAGAATAGTTTACCTTTAGTATTACTAAAACCCTAAACTAGAACCGAAGAACCTTAATAATAATACTTTAATAGTTTAAGAGAATTAGAATTATAAATTATACTATTTTAATTTTAATAGTTCTTTTAAGTATTATTTTTAAATCTCGCTTCTTTAATCGCTAATCGTATAATTATAGTAGCTATATAACGTATATTAAAACTAAACCGCGTTTACTAATATATTCTCTTAGTAACCGAGCTAGGTAGCCTAGCTATAATACTATATACTATTAGTATAGTAAATACTAGGTTAAGAGCTAGAATCGATTTATAACTATCTTAGCCTATAATAGTAGAAGTATTAGAAATACTAGAAGCCTTTCTACCTAGTACCCCTATATTATTAATACTATCTTCTTTAGTAATACTATTAATAATTAATACTTCTATATACTAATAACCTAGGATATTTAAACTTAACTCCCTAGTAGTTTAATAATAAGCCGAGTTACCTAATAAACGATACCTATACGAACGTATAATATACTATAATACCGAATTATTAGGATTATATAATAATAAGCTCTAGGCTACTTTCTAGGATAACTTTATAGGATAGGCTAAATAAGACTTATAGGAGTATAAAAGAACCCTAGTAATCTACTTATATAATATTCTTTTAAATCGAGGAGTTTATTTATTAGAGGCTAATTTAAATATATAAATAACTTACTATAATACTATATAGGATACCCTTAATCGATACTATTTATATACGTAGATATATAATAATCTAATAAAATACTCTATAAAAGTAATAACTTTAAAGTCTCTTACCCTTATTACTCTAATAAAATACTTTAATAAATACCTAGAACTATAGAATAATAAGGTAAAACCTAATATAATAAGTATTCTACTACTAGTTTTAAGGGGACTATATATTATAACTTTTAAACTAACTACTAGTTACTCTTATATAAACTAGGCTAGACTAGGACCTTCGACTACGACTACCCTAGCTACCTATAATGTAACTACTTCTAATATAAAGAATATATAGCTTACCGGGGACCTCCTAGCTATTTTATAGCTAAGACTACCTAATAAGTATAGCTAGGAACTAGTAAACGTTAGTAAAATAATAAAGGAATCTATAAAATTTAAGGAACTAGAGGATAACTTCTAAGAATAACTCTAGATATTTATAGATATTTACGTAATAGCCGGGCTAAATAATAATAACTAGGCCCTTTTATTAGTACTACCCTACCTACTTAAAGGACTAGCTCTTTTATACTATAATAGTAGTATTTATTCTTTAAATATACCTTTTTATTAGGCTATATAAATACTAGTAGATTAATTCGAAAATAAGAACTACTAAACTAATAGTCTAGCGAACTAGAATTTAACTACTTTACGTTCTATAAAAGTAAAGTACCTTAAACTATAACTATCCTAGGTTTTTAACCTATATTTAAAAGAGTTAAAGATAATTAGACTACGTCTCGTAGTAGAGTTTTATAATAATCCTATATTCTTTAACTACCTAGTTATTAGATACTAAGACTTCGAAGTATACTATATAGTATATAATAACCCCTTAGATAACGTTCTTAGTTTTATTTAAACTCTTTAAACTTCGATTATAAACTAGGAATATACTAATAATTAATCCTCTACCTATTTTATACTTAATTAATTACCTAGTTAATTTTTAAAAGAAACTTTATTTATAAATTAATAGTTTAGAAACTAAAGCGAGTTATATAAACGGCCCTATTAATAAGGTTCTTATATAAGATATATACTATAAAATAATAAATATATAAATACTTTTAAGTATTATATTTATAAAAAACTAGGTTATAAACTATGTAATTACTCTAAAGAAGAAAGTAACGCCTTATACTAAGCGTATAGAGCTAAATATAACTCTAGTATATTAAGGGACTAATTCTAGACTTTCCTAATAAATATAGACTAAGATTAAATAAAAGATAATAATACTACTAAGATCGATAATAAGCTTAATACTAAAGATTATAAAGATATTAAGGACCTAGATATTAGTAGAATAGTCCTTTATAACGAAAATACTACTTATAATACTAATAACCTAGGATTTACTTTTATAATAACCCTAGATAACCTCGAAGATAGCTTTACTTAATTACTACTTAATCGACTTTATAATAAAGCTCTTCTATATATAATTAACCCTAAAAATACTATAGATCTATTAAAAGAGCGTAGTACGAATCTAGAACTACTTTAGTACTTAAAATTCTACTTCTTTAGTATTATAGTAAATATAGAAGCCGCGAGAGTATTATTAGTTAGATATACCTAGTTCTTTATATATAAATCCTTATTTCTAGCTATTAAATTAGATAAAACTATAGCTAGTTAATCTAATATAAGATATAGTATTAGTAAAACCGAAAACGTAAGTTTAGTAAAAGTAGACTCTCTTATTAGTATAGTAACCTTTTAAGTAATACTACCTAGTATTAATATACCTTTTATTATATATATTAAGAACCTCGATTACCTAAGAATTATATATAATAACCTTACCGAAAAGGTTACTATAAATAAGGGTAAAGCTTCGAAAAATTATATAACTATTTATATTTTTAGTTATCTCTTTATCTAGTAGGGTAACTAATAAGTAATAATAGATAAGTTATATAAAAAACACTACTAAACCCTTCTAACTAAACTAGAGCTTCGAAGGCTCTACTAAAGATTCGAATACCTATTTATTTATAAACTATATAAAATACTCTAGCGAGCCGAATATACTAACGTTACTTATAAAGTAATAGAAGTACTTAATAACTATTATAAAGAGTACTAAATATATTAAAAGTCCCCTAGTTAATTTAAATTTATAATCTATAATAATTATAAATTTAACTTTAACGTCTACTTTAATATTTTCTATATTAAGAATAAGCTAGTAGGCTATTTAGTTAACAAGGCTACTAATTATTAAGCCGGCGATTAGCTTATAAATATCGAGGCTAAAATAGTATAGGAGCTTATATTAAGAGAATAGATTTATATATACCTAGGACTACTAGATATAATTACTATAGACTAGAATATATAACTCGCTAGTAGAGAGTTTTAAATATATACTAAAACAATAGATATAACTATTAATTTAGTTCCTATAGAGGTATATAATTTAATTAAACAAGTAAAATAATACTATAAACCTATATAGTAAGCCTTTAATATTATATTAAACGAAGCTTCTATAATTAATAGACGAACAAGACTTAGAATAGCCTTTAAAGCTATAAATAATATAGCTAAACCCTTAGAACTTATCTTTACTCTACTAGTATATAGTATTTATACTAGGATATCGAATAATAACGCCTCTAGTATAAATATAATTTAAAGGGCTATTACTTAGTAAAAGGTAATAAAAGAAGTAAGGCGCTATTATATAAAATACTAGGTATAACGAGTATTAGCTAGTCGAAATAAGCTAATTACCTTATACCTAAAAGATCTACTACTTTTATACCCTATACGCGTATAACGCGAAAAGGGTAGCTAAATAAACCTATATCTACTTATAAAAGTAGAAGGAGAAAATACGATTATTAAGCTACTAAGTCTAAATAGGGATACTCCTTTTCGAACTATAGTAGTTTATTTATATTATAAAGAAAAGGTAGACCTAGAAGGTACTAATAAAGAGACTTTTAGTATTATTAACCCCCTTAAACTAAGCGACGTACTACCTTCTATAAGACTCTTAAGACTATAAGCTACTAATAAGAGCTCTACTACTATAATAAAACCTACTAAACTACTACTAAATTCCGCTAGTACTATAGTATAATTATTTATAGCTATAAAGTATTAATTAGAAGCTACCGGTAAATAACCTAGAGGCTATCTTAGGAAGTATTTACTTATAGTCGAAACTTTTATTACTTTTAAACCTTAAACTCCTAATAATAAATTAAGTACTATAGACCTTAAAGAGATTAAAGGTTTTAAAGAGCTTAAGTCTTTCGATCTAATAGATCCCTTCGAAGTACTACTAAATATAATAATATTTAGTTCTAAATTCGTTTATAATATAAAGGATAAAGGTATAGTAAAATAATAGAATAAATTAAGGCTTATTATATAAGCCTAGGATAATAAAGAAAAACACTCTATAATAATATAATTACCTATAATTTAATATATAAGCTAGAGGCTAATACTTACTATTATAATACTCTTTAACCTATCTTTATATAGCTATAACGTATAATAAGCGTACCTCTATACTAGCGAACGATTAGTATATTAATTTTACGTATACTCTCCTACTAATCTACCTATTCTATAATAGAAGAGTAAAATACTCGAGGTAAAATAGCTATAGTATAATATACTAGAAGCGGGTATATTTTAGTACACCTACTATTTAAAATACTATACTAAATAACTATATATATAATTATCGACTTATAATTAATACCTCTTCTTTATAAACGAATTAAATATAATAGGTACCTTTAGAATAGTAGGATTATAAATAAATAACTCTTTAATACTAGTAAATACTCTATTCGCTAAATATAAAGAAGTAAAATTTACTATTACGAATCTACTACTTAAATCGAAGCTACGTAAGGCTCTTATAGTATAATAACCTATAGACTTTAATAGAAGTCGTATTATACTCTAATAAGATAGATTAATTATCTTTATATAAAAGAATAAAACAAAAGATTAATTATAGCTCGTAATAAGCCTCTACGAATATAAGGTACTTCGAGCCCTTAGAGCCTATATATTAAGCGTATACTAACTAGAGGTAGTATACGATTTATCCTTCGCTATATAGATTATAAATCCGAATATAGGAGATATAGATTAACTAAATAAGCGATTATAGTAGTAAATCGATTATAAAGACTAGGGACTAAAGTTTATAGCTTTATAACCTAGTACCTTAAAACTAGTATACTTTACTAATAAATCCTTTATAAATAACTCGAATATAACGTCTTAGCTTAGATTAGTACTAGTACTAATAGATTATACTAGATATATTAATATTTTATACTAGAACTCGTCTAAGTATAAGAGAGTTACCTAAAGTATACTAGTATTAGAATTATATACTTTAAGCTAAGGATATAATATAGCTATTTACGTTAAAACTACCTTAATATAGTACCTCGAATAGTATATACTACTCGAAATTTATACTAATTTAAAGTCTATATTTAATTATATTACTAAATTAGAAACTACTAAGGAGAAGAGGCTAATAATTAATATAATATATCTATATAACGTATTCGAATCTAAGGATATCGATAATATCTCCTTAATAAAAGGGAAGGATAATTCGTCCGATTCGATAACTAAATCGAAGTTAAATAGCGCTNGAAAGGAACTAGTAATATATTATTTTATTATTATTTTATATATGTTTTATAGAGTTAGTTCTATACTTTATTATTTACTATCTTTCGGCTATTTTTATTACTTTATAAAGTCCTCCTAGTGTTATAATATATCCACTAGTTATTACGTGGATTATAAAGCTTAGTATATACGAGTATATATAGCTAGTACTCGACCTTTCTATAATATTAATTAATTAACTATTATACTAACCTTTATATACTTTCGTTACTATTATTTTATACTATTATTTACGAATATCTCTCGTACTAACAATAGCGTACTAGTAGCTAAGTGTAGTATACCTAGCTAAGTATAGCTAGTAAGGAGAACAAGGGCTAAAATTAGGTAGTTCTTACTTACTAATCGCTTTCTTTATTATCCGGAACTAGGATTTCTAGCCTTATAGAATAAATACGCTATTAAAAACACTTTTCCTAGTAGTTTCGTAATCTATTATATCTAATAATATTATTCCGGTACGATTAAAAAATACTTTTTGTTTTATAAATTCTAATAGCGGACGGGTATTTATAGGTTTCTATATATCTGTATTATTTCAAATCCTTAATAATCGTTTCAGTAAGAATATACTAAAGCTAAACAGACACTCGTATTGAAGTTGATTCTATATTTCTGGTCTTTGAAAAAATATTAAATCTGCCTTCTCTAGCTAGCGCTAGCAAGCGCTTCTAAATACAGCGCGCACTATTATTTCTATCTAACAGGAGCGTATATCTAGACATGTACTCCCCTGCTACCTTTTTCGATTTTAATTACATAGATTGTAACAAAGTGTGAGAAGTGAAGCATGATGGAGGAAACGAAACAAATTGCAGGAGGAAAGACATGTTACAGTTACGTCTTACCCCCACATTCTACCATAGCACGAGAATTCAGTTTTTCCACTTTCTTTCCAGTTCTTCCTTCCCCTTTACCCATGTTATCTTTTCTCTCCATGCCTTGCTAGGGCGGTACTAGAAGTCCTCAATTTTGAGGCTCTGTTAGTCTGTATCTAAGGATTTGACAAATTATCAAATGGCGTTCATAGGGTTGTCCATTCCGCGTTCCGTAGAGAGGGTTATGTCAATTTTTGGGACAAAAACCTTTTAAATGTGATTCACCAGTGGCATTGACAGATCGATGCATAATCTGCTCATGAAAATAAATTATCTAGCGAATCGAAGCATCTAAAACTTAACGCAAAGTGTGTCCGCAACTGATGCCAGAATAGAAATAGGCGTCCTCCCCCTAACACCCACTAATCCTCTTCCTTCTATATCCTTCCACTCATCAAATTTCCTCCCAAATACCTCCCAGACCTTGATATACTTCTGCCCGCTAGTATCTGTCGTACCGATCTCCCTGAAAGCCTCTCTCATCTTATCATGAGTCTTCAACAACTCATAGTCCCTTTTTGCCTTCTCTTTCATGTCATCGCTTGCAAGCAGATATCTCGCTTGCGCACAATAGAGGATAAGGGCTGCGAGACCCGCAGCAAGAGCAGTGGAGACGGAAGATCCTGTCAAGTACTGGATCTTACTTACCACTGCATCACTGAGACCTTCGCCCTCGACTTCCTTTCCTGGGAGAAGGAAGGAGACGGTAGATGTATCGCCCACTTTGTCGAAAAGTTTTCCATTTACATCCGCTGCTCCAATTTTGATGATATCACTGGAGGCCTTGTATGGGTAAGAGAGAAGATTCTCCCCAACGCCTTCGTCGCTGGCGGAACAGAACATAAGGATTTTGTTGGTGGCTGCTTCGCGAATGGCGGCCTCGAGCTCGGCGATGGCCCCTTGATCACGATTTCTATCTATGGCACTTTGTATCGTCCAAGACATGGAGATGATATGAACTTTCATGGTCACGGCTTGACGAATTGCCTGAACTACTAGTCAGTGTGTAGATAATTAGAAAGGCACCGGAGTAATATACCTTTGTTGCAATTTCAATTGTAATTCGTCGCTTCGTTGGTAGATCTGGATCTATCGAATCTTCTAGTTTTAGAATGTACAGTTTTGCCATGGGACAAATACGATGTACTTGAGATGCCATAATTGTGCCATGCCCACCGCTGAGGGTTTCACATATTAGCTTTATTTATTAGAATAGCGGATCACCCGGGACGCAAAACCCCGTTTTGTTTACTCCCGATATTCTGAGCGCTCAGGAATCAGGGAAGCTTGCTACGTAAACTTTGTAATATTAAAAGCGGAGGATAGTAAGGAAAAGAATAAAATTAGAACCTACCTAGATATGTACTATAGTAACGGTGCCTCCCTATCGTCATAACAAAAACTATACCCTGTAATATTAACCATCGGACTAAGTTGTAGCTCTGCTGTGTCCGCACCATCATTAATAATAGTAACTTCGATAGCCTCCTTCGATTTTCTTAGAGTAGTAAGGCCTCTCAGACTGCTATCTTAGTCCTATTTCTTTTCGGCATTAACGAGAAGTGTCCTGAAGTCGGTTATAGTTTCTATCTACCTATCTTTTTCCGGTTGTTCGGCTATTTCTGGTGCACTTGTAAGTCGGCTCAGAAGTACATTCTACACCTTCCTCGATTTAGGTACGTTTATCTCCACTCCCTTATACCCTCTAGCTATTTCTTGGGCCACTTACTATGCTATTAAAGAGGCAATATTCTTCGCTGTCTCTCTGATGCCCTTTTCACTCTCTCGGGCGATAGTTTCGGCCAAAGACTTGATCATTTCCCTCACTCTAGCTTTAGTTGTCCCTTTGCTAATATCGAGGTTCCCCTTATTCAATACCTTCAATATCTCCTTTTTGGCTCTTGATAGCAGCTTAATATCTATCAAGGATTTTGTTTCTCTTGATATCTATTTGGCGCAAGACTGGCATATCACGCTAGTTTTTCCAGCGCCCTCCTCATTCCTTTCCTTAACATGCAAGGCTCTGACTACTAGAATTAATTCTTTGATGACTGCTTTCAATTCTTCTCTTAATTTATCAAGGCAATCTTCGATCTTCCTATGAGACTACACCATTGTAGTATTCTTGTTAATACGAGCTTTGAACTCTTCTACGTTCTTATCTACCCTTGATTGGGGGTTAAGTATGCCATACTAAATCATTGGTTAGAAACAAGCCGCTACCACTGTTGAAACTCTCTCGGGCCAAGTACCTATTATGTATTTAAAACAATTTTCTTTAATCCTCTCAATTATAGTAATCCCTACTCTTCACTCCAGCTACAAAGAACCGAATTCTGACCGCTCCAGTATAAATAGACTTCTCTCACATCGGGAGATACCTTACGAATTACCTCTGAAGAGAGATCGTATTTCTTTTACTACAAAGAAAGCTTTAGCAACAATCCCGCCATATGAGACCAGACCGAAATTAGGTATATCATTAAGCCAGCTATATAATCACTTCGTCGTACTATACAAAGACACCAGATATGTTTATCCAGAAAAAGATTGAAGAGTCTACTCGTTAGCTTTCTTCTTTGTCTTTTTATAATATACCTACTGGCTCAGATATTTCTGGCGTAAAGGAAATGAGGTAGAATTATGGGAGGCTTTTACTTACGTCTTAAACTTCCACACCCATTCCCTTTAGTGCTGCTTCAATAGCTACATCACTATGAGCTGGTACGTCTAGATCATCTATAATTACTTTGAGGATAGTGGTTACCCCTTTTCCTTTGTCCCGAAGCCATCTAAACACCTTCTCTAATTTATTACGACTATTACCATCTCGGCCGCGAGTCCTTTTTATATTAGCCACGCTTATCGATTCCTGAGCCTCATCAGATGAAACTTTCGGAATATATACAAATTATAAGATGTTCTCAAATTTAAGATAGGATATAATCTTTTAAATCTTAGTTAACGTTAGTGTACTATATTCACTAATATTAAAAAATATATCCTTATCTTTTTCTATTAGGAGTTATTAACTAAATAAAAATAAATTATGACTATCTATTACATACCCGACGTTATCGAGCTGCTATATAAGATCTCTAAGGTAGTAGAGTGATCTCTAGTCCTAAGGTAATGAAGCTTGAGAAATTTTCCTACCTTATCCTTATTACTCGGTAATATTTACTTGTTAGTACTTAATGCCTTCGCCTTGGCTATGATACCTTAGTAATTTCTACCACGGGTTAAGGTACCTATGCTGGAAGGTTCTCCAGTCTTAGGGCTAGGTAAGACGGTCACTTTTGACTGCGCTGTGATGTTCTTTAGCAGCGTGTTTTTTCTGTGTACTTTTAAATCCTTTAAAAATACATCACTGTTAAAATCTCTGGTAACTCTTCTTTGGGAAATGCTAAAAGGGTGCTCGTTTTCTGCTGGAGCAGCTCCGATGTCTGGTGCCACAGTTGGGTTAGGTATTGTTTACTCGCTATAGTAATTAACACCAGTTAGACTCTTCCTCTCGTCTGCCGCTTTCTTAATCTCCCTATTCCGAGTCTCTAGGTAATAGATGTATAGCGACTTTTTATTACGGTTTAGATCGCCGCCTTCGAGGCTTTTTGTATACTTGTTGCATTTTTTAACAATGGCTATAATAAGCTCCAACTGTGTTAAAAACGACTGAACCCGACGATACGCAACCGTAAGATGTAGTGGAGTATTACCATCATTGTTTTTAGCACTTAAAGTCGCCTCCGAGGCTAAATTAACCAAGAAAGCTAAAACGTTGCTACGCTCACTTACACTCTTAATAGCGCAATGAATATAGTTTCCACGCTTTCCGCTCTAAATAGACAGGATTGCGTTAATATTGTTGTAGGCCTTACACATCTACTTGACCATAGATCTTTTCCTATTCGATATTACAATATAAAGTGGCGTACGCTCAGAATAGTCTATTTTAGCTAGTAGCCGCTTCTTTTTAGGCTTAGCTAGAGATTTAACAAGCAACTGAAGGTATTTAGAATTGTTTAGTAGTTCTGCTTTCTACATTTCTGCTAGAACATGTAGTACTGTAGGGTAACCGGTCGCGTTAATAGCCTTAGCAAGGCTATGACGGTCTACACTACTAACAGTATTAAATCTACCTTTATAAATGGTTTCTAAGATAGCTATTAATAAAATTCGTATAGACTTTTTTATTTGCTGACGTGGTTCCTTCTTATTTCTCCTCCTAGAACTAAGTCCATCCGAGTTAGTATCACTCTCATCACTCTACGATAATTCATTATAGTTTTAATAGCTTTTACCCTAAATCATTCTTTAAGCGTCCATAATTTATCCTATAGTTTAAATACTAGAATCGAACTTAAGGAAAAGATATACAAAAGAAAGTGGGCGTAGGTTCACAGTAGTAATATTATTAGTACAGAGGTAGTGTAGTCGCGTTATATTCACATTCGAGAGGGGGTCTTTCTTTTTGGTCCTAGTACACAGAGCTAAAACGGATGGTCAGATTTTAGTCCCTAGTCTTGCAAAGGAGGTACAGCCGGATAATATAGAAGCCTAGTAAGCCTGCCTAAAATGGAAGGTGGTCTCACCTAAGCAATAATGCTATATATAGCATACAAGTACCAGGATGAAGGGTGTTTTCTAAGGCTTTTTCGTCTGCCCGTTGTACTACCAATCTTGTTCATGAGGGGGAATCAGAAATTCACAGGTCCTGGCGAGTAATCATGCTGCCCCAAATCTGCATCACTGTACAAGTTTTCTTTAAAGTGAGAAACCGATGAATTATAATAGGTAAAGTACTTAAATTACAGAAATAACACTGCTCAAACATAGAGAAATCCCTCCCCGTTATTCTCACTTTTTCTATCACTTTCTCCAAAGTCAGGTTCAGGTCGTGATAACTAACTCCACGACAGCCTTAGAAGTTTATACGCTGCCATCCGAATGGGATTTAATCGCACGATCAAAAGTTTTGTGAAAAGTGGTGTCGAAGATATCGTCGATCACAACAGATCCCAAGTTTTTAAGATCGTAATCGCTTCGTAACTTGTTTATAGGAGGCAACTCAGGATTAAACAGAATAGGATCGTCCTGAGTGCCCTTTGATACAAAGAATTTCTTGATTTCGGTCTTCCAATCTGCTTCGATCTTAATCTTGAAATTACACTAGAAATAGTTGTTCTGCTTCCGCCTTAAAAGAATAGCTACCCGTAGAAAAGAAGTGATTCCTTTCGAAACCTAGCTATTTTCGATAAGAGTAAAGTTGACAGAGATTTCTCTTCCGTACTTGTTACAAACTGTATTACCTACAAGACTGATATTGTCTATTGAGGTCCGATTCATGGACTTGGACCACGAATTTGATGCTCCTAGATTGACGCTAAATTGACCTCTATCTGCCTTTACTTCTTTTGTATTCGTATAGCTCTCTTCCTGGTTGGATTCTAAGAATGTATACCGCCCAAAGGGAGAGATGGCAGCAACTTTCGGAGGAGGAGTGTTTAATTAGGAGCTAGAAAAGTTAAAGGTGATGTTCGCTGAAGTAATACGACGGAAGCGTTGGGCGTTGAAATGAAAATCATAGACTAAGAGCGTAGTAAACGATAAAGAATCGCCCTATAAACCATAAATCACTTCTCGAGATTTATAGCGAATGTTAATAGGTCCCTGTTGCTCGCTGATATTCAGCCGTTGATACTTTGCGTCTGGTAGGTTATAGATATGGAACCCTCCTTTTTCGCTACCCCTTTCTAAGGTTAAATCGAAGTCGAGATTCGAGTTGAGATCTAAATCTGTTTTAATACCGACATAAAAATCAGTACTAGGCGTTGCCTTAATCTCCTTAACCTTACTACTAACAATACTTATTATAATAATCCGTAATAATAAAATGAATAAAACGTGTTAAAAAGGTAGGATACTAAATGCCTGTAAATCTACGTGTAATAAATGTTATAGCGACCTATTTTAGGCTAAACTTCCCTGATTTAGTATATAAATGTAACCCCCCTTGTTTTACCCCCTGAAATTAAATATGCGGGATTTAGAGTCTATAATAGATTATAGCTTAGTAGGGCTACGCTACGCCGCTAGTAACTAACCTTACGATATTTATAATCTTTCTATATCTTAACATTAAGACTAAATATAACCTTGAGATATTATATCGAACTCTGAAGTAGCTATATTATTAGCGAGCTTAGCGAAAGTTAACCTTGCCGAAAATAATATAGCGCTAGGAACGATTATATTAAAATTACTTTCAAGTCTAAACGGTAAAGGTTTAAGAGTATAGTAGTCCTCTCCGGGTACGCTATTTTCTTCTTCCTAGCTTGGTTTTAAGTAAGTATACCTTGAATTAAGATAGATTTAAAGTTTATTAAACCTTTATCTAGTATTATAATAGTCTACGGACTCTATAGTAGCGCTTCGAATAATATCTTATAAAACTTAATAAATATAAACCCTAGGTCTAGAAGTAGTAGCTAGGTATAAGAGTATATTAAGTTATTATTTAAATTAGATTATAGGCTTTTACTATTTAGATATAATATAAACCCTATTATTATAGAAGTTAAGAATAGAGTTAAAATCGAAAGACTATTAGTATAACTTCTTAATAACTTTATAAAACTTAGATAAAATAAAGTCTAGGTTTAAGACTTATTTAAGGATCTAAAGAGTCTTAGCTTATAATATTCTTTAGAGACGCGCTATTATATTCGTAGCTTATAATATTAGATATATAATAGTTAAAGATATTAGTAGAATCTAAGTATAAACCTCCGACTACCCCTTACTAATAGCTCTATATAGGCTCTTGTAACTAGCTTAGCTAGACCCTCTTCGAGTTTAGAGAGCGAGATATTTAACTATACCCGAATACTAGTAAGGTTACTCCCTAATCTAGGTAGTATTTCTTATAATTAGTAGGTATTTTCTAGCTACCCTTACCGTTCTAAAGATAAAGCTAATATATAAGATAAGATTTTATAGTTCCTTTTTATAATATATAATTAGTATAAGATAGCTATTAAACCTCTTTTATCTTTTATCGAGTAGCTTATTAATACTATTATCGAGATTAATAGGCTCTTTATTAACTCGAAAGTTTATCTAAGGAGTTATCTAATAAGTATTATTATAAACAAGTTAAAAGATAGACTTATTAATTATATATAAGAGTATTAGATTAACTTAGTTATTTAACTAGCTAATTCTAAAAGGTATTCTATTCTTATACTAGCGCGTTAGGTATTCTATTTGAAAAGTAGTTACTCGAAAGTTTACTTTAGATAGAGTAGTCTATTAGTCTTTTAAAGTATCTCGAGTAATTAAAAATTTATAGGTCCTAATCTATAATAAAACATTTATAGACTTTATTTAATTAGATAAGTTAGAAGCCTATACTTAAAATATAATATAAGCGCTAGTATAGGTAGCCTCTATTCTCGCTATTCCTTTTTCTAAAGCTATTATATAAGTTTAAGCTCGTTTTCGAAGTCTAGATTTTAAATATCTAGAATATTATTAGATTAATACCTATTATCGAGAATAGCGAGAGTTTTTTCCTAAGACTTTCGTTATTTATTATAAGCTTAGTTTAATTATATACCCGATTAAGCTATATTAAATATTTAGGCTAAAACTTTTAATTATATAAGTATATATCTATTAGTAGTATAGCTTTTATTATATTCCCTTCCCTTATTATTAGTTTATTTCTACTAAATATACTTAGTAGCTTTAAAACCACTTAAATCCGTATTAGTATCCTTTAAGCGTATACTTCTTACTATAGTACCCTCGATTAAGCTATTTAAAGCGCGCCCTTTAGCCGATACGCCGTTGTTTAAGGTTAAAGTATATTAATAATAGCTTAATTTAAGAGAACCTTGAATTCTATTTATAAAAGAATATATAGGCCGCTTAAAGGGTATAAGTAAGTAAATGTTTTACGCCCTAGAGAAGAGACTCCTAAGCTAGATTATTTTTTATTTCTCTTTTAATTATTTAGATAATTACTAAAATATAGCTAAGAATATACTAGAAGCTTTTATTTCTTAGCTTATATCTTATTAGAATTTTTCTATATTCGCTAAATTTATATACTACNATTAGTATAGAGATATCTAGAATATCTAAGGGTTAAAAGAAAGGTATAATATATTTAGTTTATAATATCTTAATTACTATAGAGTAGTATTATTCGAGTACTTATAGTACTTAAACAAGTGGGTCTAATTAGGTAATATAAATAAAAGGGGTAGAATATATTCTAATACTTATAATACTTTAAAAGAAGGAATAAAAGAGATAGTTATATATATATATAAAGAAAAGTATACCTCCTCTATTAGCCTTATTTAATCTAAGTATTCGCTTTAATCTCGTATAAGTTTATATTAATTAAGTTTTTTAAGGTATTATTCGCCTTTAACTTTATTATAGAATTAGCGGGATTAGTTTTACCCTCGATCTACGTTAAATAGTTAATATCCTTATTCTTAAAAGTATTCCTTAAATATATTACGTTAATTATTAGCCTCTTCTCCTTTATTATATTAAGTTTAATAAGGTAGTTATAAATTAACTTCGAATGTATATAAAGTTTAAGTAGTATTTACTTATTAAGGATTCGAGAAAAAGTAGTTTTAATATAGATAGCTATATTATAGCCCTAGCTAACGGCGTATAGCTCCGAGGCTAGGACACTCTAGGTAACGCGCTTATACTTTATTAAACTCTAGTATAAAATATTAGCCTTGTTATAACGGTCTATAAGTACTAGGACCGAGCTAAGCTAGGAGGTAAAATCTATATTATTTATAAAGGAGTTATTTATAAAGTAGACGAGTTTTAAAAATAATTAATCTAAAGGAATATATTTAATACCTTAATCTTAGTTAAGTATTTACTATTTAATACGTTTATTTAATATATCTACGTTATTACTATTTAGTTTACTTACTTAAGTAGTAAAAGAGAGATTATAGCTAGCCTCTAGCTAGTAGACGCCTAAAATATAGGCTACTAGTACCCGAATTACCTTATATTCGCTCGAATCCTTAGTAAGCTTTAGTTACTCCTTTATCTTTTACTTCTACTATAATAATATAGAGCTATTCGAAAGTAGTATAATTATACTTCTATTAAATTTAAGCTTTTAATTAGTCGAGAGAGTTTCTTAAGGCTTTAATTTAAGTACTAGAATCGTATTATTAAACTTTAATTCCTCTTTTATAGTAAAGTTATCGTTTACTAGGATAAGAGAGTTGTCGGTTTATAGTTCTACTACGTCGAAGATACTTATTATATTTAATTTATTTATAAAGAATAGGTATTAATTATACGTTAATAGTTCTATAAGTAATCTCCCTTAACGAAGGTAGATAAANGCGTTAGCGTAGCTTATAGAGTAATTATAGATATATAGAATTAGTTCGTAGTAGGTATATAGGGTAGGTAAGGAGTAGGTATATAGGGTAGGTAAGTAGTAGGTATATAGGATAGGTAAGGAGTAGGTGTATAGGGTAGGTAAGTAGTAGGTATATAGGGTAGGTAAGGAGTAGATATATAAGGTAGGTAAGTAGTAGGTATATAGGGTAGGTAAGGAGTAGGTATATAGGGTAGGTAAGTAGTAGGTATATAGGGTAGGTAAGTAGTAGATATATAGGGTAGGTAAGTAGTAGGTATATAGGGTAGGTTTATAGGGTAGGTAAGTAGTAAGTATATAGGGTAGGTAAGTAGTAGGTGTATAGGATAGATAAGTAGTAGGTATATAGAGTAGGTAAGTAGTAGGTATATAGGGTAGGTTTATAGGGTAGGTAAGTAGTAGGTATATAAAGTAAGTAAGTA
>LT855413.1:1148615-1279520 GCA_900184765.1 Hymenoscyphus fraxineus | reverse complement strand
TAGTATTAGTATAAGGGTTTATAGTTAATAATTACTTTAGTATTTATTAAATATTAGGTTATATAAAAGAAATAATATAGGTCGAATTAAACCTTTATATATATAAGTAAAAAGTAATCCTTTTTAGATTACTCCTTAAGTTATTTAAATATATTAAATACTTATATTATATTTTTAATAGTATTAAGGGTTAGAATAAATACTTATTACTATATTCTCTTAATAACTAGCTAGCTTACTTACTAAAGAAAGATACTTTACTTTATTATAAGAAAGTAAGTAAGTTTTAAATTAAATTATCTTATTTTCTTCTACTTTATTTTCCTTTACTTTATTTTCCTCTACCTTATTTTCCTCTATCTTATTTTCCTTTATTTTATTTTCCTCTACCTTAGTTTTATCTATTTACTCTTCTTATTTAATTACTATATAGGTAGATACTATAATTAGAAATTATTAGTATATAAAGAAGCTATACTTTAATTTAGACTTACTATATTTACTATATATATTAACTTATCCCTTATAATAGAAATAGTAGTTTCTATAATATAGTAAATAAGGTAATTAAATATAGGATTCCTAAGGTCCTCGCTTATATTAATAATTAAGATAGACGTAGTTTAGTCGACTCTTATTACTAGACATTTAAATTATCTTTATAATATAGTAATATTTAATATAGAGGTTAAGTACTATAGAGTTCTTTTATTCTAGAAAGCGAATAGGCTATTCTCCTAAGAGTAAACGTTTAACTAGGGTTAGTTATACTTAGAATAATAGTTAAGAGTAATATTTAATTAGATTAGAAAGATATAATATAATATATAGTTTTAATATTACTAAATATAAAGGTTTTAGTTTATTATTTTAATAGAGAATAGCTATCTTAACTACCTTTTCGAATTCGTATAAAGTATAAGCTATATATTCTAAACTAAGAGCTACGTTCTAATCTATATACTAGTCTAGGACCCTACGAATACCGAAGTAGTAAGTAAAAAGATAAAAAGATAATAATTTATTATAGTAAGTATATAAAGTTAGGTTATAATTAGTATTAAAGTCCTTTATAGGAGAAAGCCCGGCGTTTAAAGAGGGTAGACGTAGAGATAGCGTATTTTATAAAGGAGTAGATACTATAGTTATAATACTATTATTCGACGAGGGTAGACGTAGAGAAGGTAGAAGTTATAAGGGAGTAGATACTATAGTTACTAAATAGAGCTATAGCTAAGAGGTAAAGAAATAGAGGTTAAAGAGTAGGATAAGCTATAAAAGAATATATAGTTTATAGAAAGGGTTATATAGGTACTTATAGCTAGGCTTATAGTACAAGGTAGANCCGTGAATATATTTTATATAGGTACTTATAGCTAGGCTTATAGTACGGGGTAGGAGTTACCTAATTAGGAATAGCTAGGTACTTAAAGCCCGTGAATATATTTTATATAGGGAATAGCTAGGCTTAAAGTACGAGGTAGGAGTTACTTAATTAGAAGGAGCTAGGTATATTTATAAATAAAGGTTACTTAGCGATTAAGTAAGAGTTATTTCGATTTTTATAATAATTACTTTAGCTAAAATAACCCTTTTTTAAATTTAAAATAGTAAAGATATAAGGAATTAAGTAAATTACTATACTATACTTTTATTTACTTCCTACTTTATAATTTATATTTAGATAACTTTATTAGTAGTTTAGTCTAGTAGTCTTTATTTTTACGCTTACGTTTCTTAGTTATCCCTTAACCCTAAGCCTTTATACTATAGTCCTAAGTATTACTATTTACTTATACTAAAACCTTTATACTATAAGCTTAAGTATTACTATCTACTAGTACCTAAGCCTCTAGGGGTTAACCCTAAGCCTCTATACCGTAATCCTAAGTATTACTATTTAATTATACCTAAGCCTTTATAGGTTAATCCTAAGTATCGCTATTTACTAGTATTAAAACCTTTATATCGTAAGCTTAAGTATTACTATCTACTAGTACTAAAACCTCTATATTATAAGCCTAAGTATCGCTATCTATTAGTACCGAAACCTCTATATTATAAGCCTAAGTATTACTATTTACTAGTACTAAAACCTCTATACTATAATCTTAATTATTACTATCTAATTATACCTAAGCCTCCGTAAGTTAATCCTAAGTATTACTATCTACTAGTACCGAAACCTCTATACTATAAGCCTAAGTATCGCTATCCACTTATCCCTAGTCCTTTATACTATAGTCTTAAAGAGCTTTACTATTTACTTATACTTAAACTTCTATACTATTAATAGCTTAGTCTTATTCCTTTAGTTACTAAGCTCTATTAGTCTTTTTAGTAAAAAGATAGTATAAAGTATACTATTTTTAATAAGACTTCTCCTTCTTTTACTTAAACTAATTTACTTGTCGAAGGGACAAGGGATCCGCGATCCCCCAGGGGATCCCCCCGCTTAGTCATGCAGCACTTGTCACCCACATTTTGGTGTAGAATGCTAAAGGACAAGTCCGGCGGATTACTAGGGGATCGTATGGCCGAACTTGTCTTTGAACTTGTCCTTTATACAAATTTTCCTTTAGTATTACCTATAGCGTATACCGCAACCACCTAAATAACCACCTAAATAAAGCCTACTAGTTAGCCTAACATTCTAATAGTTAGGACTATTTCCGTAAATATTAACCCCTTTATACTAATTCGCGTATTTAGGTAATAATTCCCTAGTACTTTAAGATAGTATTTATTACTTAGTACTTCGATTTAGCTAACTTCCTACTAAAAGAACTTTATAATACCCCCTCGCGAAAGAAAACTACTACTAACCGGCCCCGCCTCTCTACTAGCGCCCTTAACTAAGGTAGAGCGTTTAGCTATCGATATTAATAATTAAACCGCTAGCGTATAAGTAGTAAATAATACTCTACTATAAAAGAAGGCCGCCTAACCTACTAATATAACTAAGGTATATACTTAGCCTTAAAGGCTCTAGAGGGAGTAGTATAACGAGCGTAAGTACGTTAATTATAATATTATTACGTCTTAGAAGGTATATTGTTTTATAGATAAGGTTGTTATTCTATAGTATAAAAACCTCTCTATAAAGAAGCTTAAACTTCGTAAAAAAGAGCGCAAGGATATCTAAGCTTCTCGAGCCTCTAGAGTAGTTATTACTTTATTATTTAATAACCTTAATTATAAGAAAAGAAAGACTTTATTAAATATATATAAATCGTAAACCCCCCTTAAACGATATACGCTTATAATAGTAGAAGAGTTTTATATTAATTTTATAGAAGCTCGAGAGATAGCCCTAGATAATATAGTAGATTTAGATAGCGTAGATATAATAGAACTAGAACTCCTAGATAAGGAAGGATTACCGCCGCTCGATAATAGACTACTTATATATAGTATAATTAATACCTAGATAGTAGTAATATCTAAGATTTAAACTAATTAATTTACCTTAGGAATTAACTCTTATCCTTCTTATTATACGAGTAGTACGTTTAATACTAAGATAGATACTCTAAAGGTATTATAAGTAAGTAATTACTCTAATTTTAGTCGAGAATCTTACTATATCTTAGAGATAATTCTTAAGGACCTCCTAGCTAATATAGCCCTAGTTTATAGTCTCTCGCGAAACCTATAAGGACCGTAGTATTAATAGCCTTATAAATAGCTATTCTAAAAACTAATTCTCTCTAATTAATAAATATCTAATTAACTTATAAAATAACTGTTCTATAGCTACTAACCTTTATATAAAAGTAGATATAACTTTAGAGTATTTTTATATACTCTAAGAGAAGAATAGAAGAATAGTAGAGCTAGCTAATTTTATACTTATAACCCTACTAAAGGTAGAGGGTCCTACCTAGGTAGATTATCTTATTATAGTTATTAGTAATAGAAAGACAAACAAGTTTAATAGAGAGTAATTTATAGGTAGACTTAGGAATTATAACGTTTATCTCTACCCTATAAAAACCTTTACTTAATACTTATTTTAGTAGTAGTACTACTCTAGTAAAAGTCCTTCTAACTTTCGAAGTTAGTATATATAGTATAATTATAAGCTTTTAGTAGGGATATTAACGTAAGTAGAATAAGAGCTCTTTTATAAAACCTAGCTCGATTATATAAATACTATTTTCTACGCTATAGGAGTTAAATCTACCTTAAAAACCTAGGCTATATAAGAGTATAGAGTATAAGTAATAAAGTTATATAATATTATAAAATCCTAGGTTAGTACTCTCTCTATTTACAAGTAATTACTAACTAACTTTTATATAAATTAAGCGCGTAGGGCGCTAGTAAACCGGCGCGATTATAGGAGTATATCTTACTAACCTTTCTATTAAATTCCTTTATTATACTACTAGTTTTAACCCTTATAGTAGCGTGTATTTTCTCTCTCGAGTAATCGAAGAACCTTCTCTTAAAATATAATAAAAGATCTAGCCTTAGATTAAAGAGTAGCTCGAATAGTACTATAAATACTAGATAACCTAGGTAAATTTTAGCGCTAGTAGACTAGATAAGATAGACCTAGTAGTAAAGTAATTCTTAAAGATACTTTTATAAATATAAGTAATCCTACTCTAGGACCTTATAATAATCTAGCTAGAGAATCCTTAATATATTATCTTCTCCTACTCTATTTTTAGTACCCTAGAATAGTTAAAATTTATAGTACTTATACGTAGTAGGATACTAGACCTAGTTATCTTATTTAGTATACTTCTTAAGTAGGCTCTTCTTAAGTTAAATACTAGTCTTATTACTAGCTTTTAATTACTCTCCTCTTAGTTAATAAGCGGTTAAATTATATATATACGTATAATTACTAAGTTAAGTATAAATTTTAATACTTTTATAACTAGTTAAATACTAGTAACTCTTTAAATTAGAGGGGCTAATCGCTAGTAAATTCCGCCTATCTTATCTACTTTAAATATACTAGTTCTAGTTCCTACCCTTAATTTCGTACCCGCTCGTTTTAAATACCTTCTACTACCCTTTATAAATATAACTCTACTACTATATAAAATAGTAAATAATAGAACTATTAGAGATTTATAAAGGGAGTAAACTATAGGACTTTATAGTAATCCTTCGATCGAGTCTCTTAAGCTTTAATAGTAGTACCGCTAGCGTCCTAATTGTAGTAATATAACCTTCTTCTCTCGACGTAAATATCTAATTAATATTATACGAAAGTTAATAAATAATAATATATTAGAAGAAGAGGCTATCTAGGTACTCGAGTGTAAACGAGGTAATCGATCCCTTAATACTCTTATTAAGGGTTTAAAGGAGAGAGAAAAGGGAGTAGGATAGTTATTAGTATTTTATAGTAGTAGGAGTAGTAGTAGGAGTAGTAGATTACTCTATATATACTTTAATTCTATACCTAATTAATAAAGTCCTAAATATATAAGATCTAGTTTATTTAAGCCTAAATACGTGATTTCTAAGCAACCACTTAATTAATCGTATACTTGTAGTTGTTAAAGTAAGAGACGTAGGGAGAGCGGCTATAGTCGCTTAATTATAACCTAGGTATGTAAAACTATACTTTCTTAACATATAACTAACATTACGATAAAATTATAATTCTAGTTAGATAGATCGAATCTACGTAGTTTTAGGAGTATTTGTATAAAAAAACATTACATTTATATAGTATAGTTATTTAATTATTATTTAGCAAAGTGTAGTCTACCCTACTAGGACTTGTTGTAGTCGCGGGATCCCTTAGCGCTATTCCCGGGGGATCCCCTACTAAAAAGTTCCACATACAAGCTCTACTAGTTAATCTTTATATATATAGCCCTTTATATAAAGAAGATCTATAAGAGTTAGTCTAATACGCTTTCCTTTAGAATTAACTTTTACTAACTTATTCTTATTATACTAATATTTATTAATAATATTCTAATTCGCTTTCTATTAAACTAACTTATCTTAACCTTTCTAGTTTAACTATTTAAGGAATTTATTAGGTATAATATACTAAAGGTAAACTATATAGCCGCTAGTAGTATTTATATAGTTTTACTTATATTATTATACTAACTAATTATTAGCGTCTAAATCTAAATTTATTAATAAACTTAAGCTTAGCTCGGTTTCTTTATATATAGTACTAAGAGCCTTTTAGTCTTTCTAGAAGTATAGGAGTAGTATACTTAGTTATTCTATTTATTATTATTAACTTATATTAGAAGTAGGATTTATAGGGGTGTTAGCCTAGCTAAGGTTAGCGGAATTTAGCCTATATAGGGTAGGTAGAGGAGGTGTTATATTATAGAGATTTTCTTTATTTAAAGGAAAAACTATAATATTTTATTATTCTACTTATTATTATTCTTAACTTATATTAAAAGTAGGATTTATAGAGGCGCTAACCTAGCTAAGGTTAGCGGAATTTAGCCTATATAGGGTAGGTAGAGGAGGCGTTATATTATAGAGATTCTCTTTATCTAAAGGAAAAACTATAGTATTTTATTATTCTACTTATTATTATTCTTAACTTATATTAGAAATAGGATTTATAGGGCGAATAGCCTAGCTAAGGTTAGTAAAATCTAGCCTATATAGGGTAGGTAGAGGAGGCGTTATATTATAGAGATCCTCTTTATTAAATAAAAGAACTATAGCCTTTTATTAAACTACTCTTTACTCTTAATTAGTTCTAGTAATAGGATTAACTAGGACGTTATAACCTTAATTAAAGTTATTATTATATAGTATACTATTATCTAGGATAATATTACTATTTACTAATTTATATACTTAAGAAATAAAAGTATAAATAGAACTATCTTCTAAGTTCCTATATAATCTCTATACTAGAAATAATCCTACTAGATCTTTACTTAGTATATAAAGTAAAAACTCCTTAGAACCTATAATACTAAATTAGTAAGTAGCTATAGTAGTATAACTAAAAATACTTATATTTAACTTATACTAAGGTTTAATTACTTTATCTAAGTCTATAATATTACCTTAAGTATAATAATAATTACTATAACGTTTATAAAAGAACTTAGAAAATATATATTTATACTAAGGCCCTTCTCCTATAATATAGCTTATATATATATATACTATTTAGGGAAGCGATAGCCTTTTAACTAAATTAGAAGGGCTTCTTATTAATATTATTAACTATAATTAGGTACTCGAATATCTCTATAATAAGGATATTATATTATTTTTTTATTTAAAAGTTAATTATACTCTAAGCTTTAGAGTTTATTAGTATTTAAATAAAACGATTTAATATAATTATAATTATTAATATATTCTTAATTATAATTAGGCTTAGAGTTAATATCGTTTTTTATTTTACCTTAGTAATTACGCTTACTTTAGTAGGTATTATACGTACCTTTTATCTTTAGATATCTTATATACGTATTAAAGACTTCCTAGTATAAAGTACTAATACCTCTAAACTACTAGTTACTACTACTCGAGTATACGATTATAGTACTATATTAATTTACTAAGGTTAATATTTTAGTAAACAATTCTAAGGCGTCTTATAAAAATATAGTATCTCTAAATTTATCTTTTATATTATCTTTCTTATTACTTCTACTATAGTTATAAGAAATAGTTACTAAAGGTATATAGTTTAACTAAGAGGTACTATAGAAGTAGTAAGGGCTTAGTAGTATAAGTAGATAGCCGAGAGAATAATTATCTTCGAACTAATCCTTATAATCTAGATTTAGACTTATAGTAGGGCTCTCTCGCTTGTTATAAGGTATAATTAATAGGAGTAAAGGTCTAGAAGTAGTATTTAAAGGCTATACCTTAGTTAACTTAGGTAGGTCTATTTACTCTATAGTAGGGTTTAACTATTAACTACGTTTATAAGAATAGAGGCTAGAAAGTAAGTAGTAGTATAGTCTAGTACTTTTATATTAGGTCTATTATATATTTAAAGCTATAAGCTTAGATTATTTAATACTATATATAGCTATAGAACTATAGTAATTTACTAATATAAATAAAAGATTTACTATAGATTTATAAACTTTAAAGAGAACTATACTAATAACTTTATATTTTTAAAGGAGATAAATTAACTATAGCTACTTATTCCCTCTAATCCTTTTAATAATTAAAGCTAGAATTATATATATTATAGTCGCCTTAATAGGCGCCTTACCTATATTTATCTTAGAGAGCCTCTAACTAGTAGTAGGTTATATAAGCTTTCCTAAGGGCCTCCTTAGTACTATCTAGGGTATAAAGAACTATACTAATAGAAAGTACTAAGTAATATTTATTTAAGTTAGTAGAGATATATAGCTATTCTTCTCTAACTAGAGAATTATCCTTAGTAACTAATACTATAAATAGATTAGTTTAGTCTAAATAAAAATAAGTATAAAACTAAGGTAATATATATATATTATATTTCTACTAAGTAAATCTATAGTATAAGTAAGCTCTATTATAAAGTATAGATATTTTTCTAGTAATATTACTTTAAGTACCTAAACTAAAAGAGATATAAGACTTAAATAGACCCCGCCCCTCCTTATAATTAGAATACCGATTTATACCTAGGTTATATATTCCTTTAGTATATATAACTACGGCCTCTACTTAAGTATAGCCCTTTCTTAGCTTTTTATTTTCCTTCTAGTTAATATAAAATATCTAGGTATTCTTTTAGAGTATATCTTATATATCCCTTACCTAGGGATAGATAGTACTTACTAGGTTATATACTATGTTTATATAAATCTACTAGCCTATAAAGTTTAAAAGTCGAAGAACTCTAAGGGGGGGTAAATTATATATAGTAGATTATTTAGCTTTACTAGTTATATAAAAAGGAAAGGGATTATTAATTAGAAAAGAAATACTACGTTCCTCTAATAGATATAAGTATAGGTTCTATTAAGAGAGTATAGTAATAATACCTAACTTTCGGTAGCCTATAGTAAAGCTAGGCGTAGTATATTAATAAACGTATAAGGTTTAAGTTATATTAGAATATAGTTAAGCCTTAAGAAGACTTAACTTCTAAATAAATAGAGTATTAAAAGATAAGAATTATATATAACTCTTAATAGATTCTTACTAGACGTAAGATAGATTAAAGTAAAAGGAAATCGGCCCCTATCTATTTACTACGAGGAGGCTAGTAGTAATAAGCTTCTCTATATATAACTATAGAATAATATTATATCTAAGTTATAATAAGATTATACTAGATATATTTATTAGAATAGTTTTCTTTTTTAGTTCTAGCTATATCCTTTTCTTTTAAGTATTTAAATATTAGAATAAGTTATATTAAATATATAATATATAAATAATTATTTATTATTATTCTTTTATTAAATTAAATAAGCGTAGTAACTAATATTTTATATTTAAACTACCTTTAAAATTTTAAAACCTTTTATCTAGTAAACTAAAAAATAAGTAGAAGAAAAGAAATACTAACCTTTTATTACCCCTCCTTTTTTTATAATTAGTATTATATATATTTATTTTTCTTTATATATTTATAAATCTTAAAAATATATAAATAACTATAAATACTTATAAATATCTATAGATATATATAAGTAGATATTTCTAGTAACTCTATATACTTATACTTTAAAAGCTTTTAATCTTTCTTTATTTATAACTAAATATATTATTTATTTTATATAATAACTATATTTTTTAACTATCCCTTTAAAAATACCTACCTACCTTTCTTTTACTATTTTAAAATAGTATTACCTAATCTTAGTATAGCTCCTATTAATAATATTAAAGATTAACTAGTAATTATACTCGATTTTAGTACTATATTTAGTAGTATTATATATATATTTACTATAGGCGCTAAACCTAAAGTTTATATAATTATTAAACCTTATATAGCTAAGTATATTTAAAAATAATCTAAGTAGATAATTCTTATTTCTCTATCTTAAATCTTTAACCTAAAGAAATTATAAAAAGAGATCTAAAGAAGGCGCCTTACCTACTACTATATACCTAAGACCTAGATCTTCTAGGCCGGCTTTCCTACCCTACTACTACTATAGATATTCCTCCCTTAGGTAGAAACGTTTACTTAATAAAGGCTAAGTAAATAAAGTTTAAAAAATTAATAGTAAGAGTATAATCGATAGTAAATAACTAATATTAACCTTCTAATACTAGGATATTATAGAAGTATAAGGCTATATAATCGGTAGTACTTATTAACTACCTAATACTAGGATATTATAGAGATCTAAAACTATATAGTTAATAGTTTATCTAATTACTTAATCTACTTAACTAAAAGAATAAAATAGTAGTTTTATATTAATAGTTGCTCGAAAAATAAATTTAACTAGCGTAGTTATAACTTTATATTATACTAGAAAGCTATATTTTATAGGCTAATTCTAGTAAAATCTAAATTATTTTAAAATCCGAATAATTTATATTTATTATTATTATTACTATTAAACTTTTATCTATTATTTATACTATTAATTAAGTTAGTTTTTTATATTATATTTATAACTTTCAAATATTACCTCTCTAGGTTTAAAGATCTAATTAGTAGTTAAAAGAGGTTTCGAAATAGCTTAATAGATATAGGAACTATAGGTCCTACTTTATAAGTACTTATAGGATTAGACCCTATAAAGACTAGGTTAGTTATAATCTAACTATAGATAGTTAGTAGAATATATTAAATATAAAAAATAATAATTACCTTTTATTAAGAGAATAATCTTATTTACCTTTATAACTTATTATTAACTATTAATTATATAGCTTTATTATTTTTAATTCTTAGCTTTTATAATTTAACCTATTATCCCTTATAGGGTTATTACTCTTATAGTTTAACTTATTATCTCTTATAGGGTTATTACTCTCGTAGTTTAACTTATTATCTCTTATAAGGTTATTACTCTTATAGTTTAACTTATTATCCCTCGTAGGGTTATTACTCTTATAGTTTAACTTACTCGTTAACTATTAGTTATATATCTTTATTACTTTTAATTTTTAGCTCTTAAATTAGATTAGATAGCTTATTATTAACTATTAGTTATATATCTTTATTATCTTTAATTTTTAGCTCTTATAGTTTAACCTTAGTAGAGGAGTTATACTAAGTAGTTATAGACGTTAACTATTAACTATTAGTTATATATCTTTATTACTTTTAATTTTTAGCTCTTATAGTTTAACTTATTATCTTTTATAGGAAAGTTATACTAGGTAATTATAAAGTATTAACTAGTTAACTATTAGCTATATATCTTTATTATTTTTAATTTTTAGCTCTTATAGTTTAATTTATTATTTTTTATAAGAGAGTTATACTAGGTAGTTATAAAGTATTAATTATTAGTTATATATCTTTATTATTTTTAATTTTTAGCTCTTATAGTTTAATTTATTATCCTTTATAGAGGAGTTATACTAGGTAGATAGAGTTATTACTATAAAACTTTATTTAATAAAAGTATCTTAATAGGAAATATCTTAATAGTATAAAGAGTTTATAACTTTAGCTAGCTAAACTAGCTAAAATAGCTTAACTAGCTTAACTAGTTTAACTAGCTTAACTAGATTAACTAGATTAACTAGCTTTAAGTTATTTATAAAAGTAGGTTAAAGCTCTTAAAGTAATTTAAAGCCTAGCTTTAATACGTTTATCTAATCGCTTAACCTAGAGTAGAGACTAAATAGTATTTAATAAATAGTATATAAATAATCTTAATAAATTACTACTACTTTACTTTCTTAAAAGTATATTATTTAGATTTTTTATAAATATTAGTTTAAATTTAATAGTAAGAAGGTAATTAATAATAAATAATTTATATAGTTTATATAAATTTACTTTAATACTTTACTATTCTTATAAATAATCCTCTAGATATTAGGACTAAAACTTTCTTTATAGGTTTTATATCTAAGAGATCTTTTAGTTCTCTCCTTTTTAGTTTCTTTTATCGGAGTATTTAATTTTAATATCTTCGACTCTAGAGTATCTAATATTAATTAATATCTTCGACTCTATAAGTTCCTTTATATATATATTAGCGTCTTAAAACTTATATATATAACCTTATATCTTTATAGCCTTTAAGAATTATAAACTATAGGTAACTATATATATAGTAAGTTTAAAGGTAGGCTTTTAGTTAAAAATAGTATTTATAAAATAATAATAGTTAGTTACTAGTAATATTAACTCTTAAAAATAACTAGTAATTTCTATAAAGAAATATCTTTATTCTATTAACGTCTTTTAGCTTAATCTAAGATCTAAGAGCTACTTTATATAGAGTTTTAATCTCTTATTTAGTTTAAGTTTTACCTTGAAAAGGGATATTAAAGATTCCTTATAAGTAGTATTAAGGGGGTAGTTAAGTATAATATTATTAGAGGTATAGTTAGAAAGGTCTATTAAGATACGTTAGAAAGGTCTACTAAGATAATAGTAGCCCTCTTAAAAAGTACTAAGTTACTATAAGTAATAATTAAGGATTCTTTACTAAGTATAGAGTACTATCTTTATTATATATAAGAAAACTTAAACATTTACTATTATTTATATTATTATTATTAATTTTATAATATTAGTTTATAAAATATTCTACTAAGTAATAAAGTTAGGTAAATCTAGTAGCTAGGGTACTACTAAGGCTAGCTATTACTAAGTAAGGTCTTCGTTAGTTAAGGGCCTCTTAAAAATAATTGTTTAATATATATATTATACTAGAATTATAATATAAATAATATAATTAAAGATTAACTTATAGAATTCTATAACTTAAAAAACCTTTATAGATTTATATTACTAACGCTATACTAATAACGTAATACTATAGTATTTAAATAATTCTTTTACTTTATAACTCCTCCTTTTTTTCTTTCCTTTAATACTACTACTATTACTAGCTTTAATACTACTACTTCTTTAATATTAACCTTAAACTTTTATAATTAAAGATAAACTAATAATATCTTATAGTTTATATCTTTACTATTCTATATATTACTCGAACCTTACTAATTACCCTCTTATAATAGATTATAATAAATTAAATTAAACTACTAATACTATAAATAAACAGAGAAGATTCCTCCTTAGATCGAAAGAAGATATACTTAGGTAAGGCTTCTATCTTATAAAGGAGTAATAGTTAACTTATATTAGACTATCCTAGTATATATATAACTCTTAACTCCTTATTATTATTATTATTATTATTATTATTATTATTATTATAACTCGACTTCTTAAATATTACTATTATAATTTACTATTATAATTTACTTCGCCCTTACCCTATATTTTTCTATCCTATAAGAAATACCTAAGTAAGTTCTAGCTTTTTACTTTATTCTTTATTTAGTATAACTAATAATCTCTAGCTAACTTACCTCGATCTTACTAACTTACCTCGATCTTACTAACCTACCTCGATCTAGCTATTACTATTATAATCCTTCTTAACCCTCGGTTCTAAACTACTATTATAACAGCTATTATAATATAATATAATAGTAGTAATTAAGTTATTATTATACTCTCTAATACTTAATCTTATTAATTAATTTATTAATTAGCCTTTACTAAAGCTAAGTTATTTAATCTCTTTAAGACCTTAACTAACTCTATATAATAGTAATAGCTTCGTATCCTCTACGTCCTTGATTTTAGTAATAAATTTCATCTAATACTAAGTTACTTAATCTCTTAAAGATATTAGCTAATATACTATACTAGAGATCCTTTTATATCCTTTTATATTATTAATCTCGGTTATTATCCTAAAGCTAAGTTATATAAACTTTAGAAAAACTTACTAATACCTTAAACTAAGACTCGTTTACTATCTATATTATTATAAGAATAATATATAGTAGCGGTCTTCTTTAATCTTAGTTATATAATATACCTCTATTATCTCTCTACTATCTATAGGCGTACTCTATTGTTCGCGGATATAAATTAAGACTCGTTATCTATATATACTTTATTATAGGCGCTTACTATTAACCTTCTAAGTATTATTAGAGATATAGATCTATATTAAACCTATCGTATTACTTTAAGTAGTCTATACTTCTATAACCTTTAGAAAACTAGTTAGGTAGCTTTTTATATAAAAGATTAAAGTAAGTATTATTATACTTATATATATTTAAGCTATTATTACTAATAGTTATAGCTTATTAGATCTTCTCTTAGAATAAACTATAAAGCCTCTTTAAATCCTTCCGAATCTATTAAATTTATCGAATCCTTCTAAATCTATTAAATCTATTAAATCTATTAAGGGGTCTATATCTTTATAACCTTTAGAAAACTAGTTAGGTAGCTAATAATATATAAAGAAGATATAGGTTATTAGTAGTATAATAATTTTACCCCTTAGATCTTATAGCTAATATATCTTTAGAATTATAATATTAAGAATTACTAGATCAAGGTTTAATTAGTATTATATCTCTTTTTTTTTATATTACTCTTCTCTTTCTTTTATTTATAACCTTATTAAATCTTATTCTTTAATCTGTCTTAATTATAGACGTAGGTTAGAATTAAGTACCTAGGGTTTTAGTCTTTAATCTTCTACCTTTTAGAGAGGGTATCCTCCCTATTTTACTAGAGTATACTAGAATATATAATTAATATTATTTATTCTTTTATTTATAGTATTTTAGTTTTTATACTATCCCCTCTTTTAAATAGATTAAGATAATTCTATAGTACTAGATCAGAAAATATAAAGTGGTTCGTAGAGTGGGTGGAATCAAGAGTGTATTCAGGAGGTAGAGTGCTAGCTAGAGGTCCTGGATATTAAATAGTCTATCTACAATCTGAAAGCATGTAATAGATACCGGCTATTCACTCGTCCCCCCTAACAGATAAAAGGATACAAGTCCCTTATCTCAGAGGCCCAAAATATCAACTTCAAAAGGAGATCCCAAAGTACCTGGAATAGAATTGACCCTTTTAAGGTATCGAAAAAGAAAAGAAACCCTTATTTATCCCTGTCCTCCTCCCCCCTTAACTTAGTACTTGTGCAGGTTCTTGACTCGGTAAACAAACTGTCGGAGTGCAGCTGATTCGTCCTTAGGAAGCCAATACTCCCGAGGGGTAGGACAAAAGCACAGGTGTTCCCGGGGAACATGCTTATAAGAGCCACAGCGGAAGCATACAAATCGGTAGCCAGGTTTATGAGGATCCCAAGCAACACGACCGGTAAGAAGAGGGTGTAGGTGGCGAGGAGGCTGAACAACAGGTAGCTGAAAAGTCGGTTGAACAGTGAATTGTGTCGGATTAACAAAGGAAGGTAGAGACGGATGTGACATGGTCGCAAGTACGAAGCGGGGTAAACAAGAGGTGAATGCGCAAGACCAAAACAACAGAAGAACGCAATATGGTAGAAAGACCGCAACAGAATAGTGGATGACCTCAGATGCCCTCAACGGGTAGTAGAATGACCGCGACAGAATAGGATGACCTCAGATGCCCTTAACGGGTAGTAGAATGACCGCAATAGTGGAATGACCTCGCCTGTAAACTCAGTAAAGAGCTCAGGATTTGACCAGCAAGAGAACAGGAGTGTGAAGGACTGATTCGGTTCTTGTATGTGACTTCGGAAAAGACTTGAAATACGACTCAAAAGGAGGACTTGATTGTGTAGTGTCGGATGCTTGATCTGCGGACCAAAGGCTGGCTGTAGACTATCGGTACAATAGAGAGCTCAAAAGGCATGAGAATCGGATACCCACTCTATGTTCGATGCGTAGGTCACCAGAAAATATAAAGTGGTTCGTAGAGTGGGTGGAATCAAGAGTGTATTCAGGAGGTAGAGTGCTAGCTAGAGGTCCTGGATATTAAATAGTCTATCTATAATCTGAAAGCATGTAATAGATACCGGCTATTCACTAGATCCTTCGAGTCTTTTTAGATTATAGTAGGATCTAAACCTTTAAGACCAACTAAAAAACTAGATTAGCTACTATAGTTAAAAATAAATAAGGTAAGTAATTTTACTATATAGACTTTATAGTTAATATATTTATAGAATTAAGCTTAAGTAGTATTAGAATATTAGTAGATTAAGGTTTAATTCTTATATTATTTTATTTCTATTTTTAATATACTATAGTTTTTAAAGATAATTTAACTATATTTTAATTTAGGTTTTTAAATTTAGGTTATATTAAATTAAACCCTTTAAACTAGACTTTATAGACTCCTCCTAGACTAGACCTTGTTAACTCTTTATAGACTACTCCTAGATTAGACCTTCTAGACTCTTTTTAGACTAGAACTATTTTCCTATATATTTTTCCTTCTATTATTCTTATTATATTATATTTTATTCTATCTTTCTATTTTTTCCTTATATTCTACCTTATTTATATATCTTATTATATAGCTAAAAGGCTATTATAAACTTACTATATTATATAAGAGATTAGAGGTTATATTATATTTTATTTTATTTTTTCCTTATATTTTACCTTATTTATATATCTTATTATATAACTAAGAGGCTATTTTAAACTTACTATATAAAAGATTAAGGGTTATATTATTCTATAGTTAATCGAACCCTACTATACTACTAGCTTATTTACTAAAGGTATTAGGCTACGTCTCTAGTAGGTTCCTTACGAATAGAGCCTTTTAGGTAACGTTTATACCGTAGTAGGATTATTAGTCGATAGTTAAACTTTTCTTATTATTTAAACTCTATTTATTTATTCTATTACTTTATTAAATAATCCTCTAGTTAGATAGTAGTATAACTAGCTAGTTATATCTCCTTACAAGGGAGGTACGCTATAGCTACCGGACTCTAAGTTAAGGCTTTAAATATCGGTATAGCTTAATAACTTAAGGCGTTAGTATAATTCCGATAATAAGAACAAATAGTACTTTAAGTATATTATAGTATAGTATACTATAGTATTAGAAAAAGTATATTATAGTACAAGTATACTATAGTAGTATATAAATATACTATATTATTCTAAGGAATATTAAAACTTTACTATTTTAGTTCTTCGATTCTAAAGGCTTAATAATAATTCTTTAGGTAGTAAATAGTACGTTAAAACTATATTATATTAATATCTAATTTAAAGAGCTAATAAAGAGTTAAAGTCTTCTTAATAATAAAAATAGATAGTATTTAACTACTATTATCTCTAAGAGAAATAAGGGAGTATACTAGTAATAGTAGCTTTCTAAGCGGGGAACTATATAAGCTAGGATATAATATAAGCTAGGATATACCTATTAACTTTAAAGAATTAATAGACCTTTAACTAAGGCGAATAGTACGTTATATACTAGATAACCTAGATAATTATCTTAAAGGTTCTAAAAGGTTAATATATATATATAACTTTTTATACTATACTATACTAGCGATATAGTAGATAGATATACTAGGTCCTTATAGGTATATATATATTAGCGATATAATAGCTAGAGGGATTTGTTTTAGGTACTAATATCGAGGTTATTAATTTAGGCCGCCTATTACTATTTATAGTTCTTACTTTTCTAACGTTTAAGGCTATAGTTTAAATATATTAATAGAATAGTTATAAAATTCTAGCTATATTTAAGATTTAAGCTAATCTAGTTAGAGTTTACCCTTACGTTAAGCGAGCTAGTAATACCTAGGTCTATTATACTATCCCCTATAGTAGTCCCTAGTAGGCCCGCTAGTACCGCCTAAAAAAAAAGTTACGTAACCTAGTTTTAGTAGGTATTACGTATAGAATAGGGTAGTTACAAGTACTTATAAGCTTTTATAAATCTTAATTATACTATAAAAGAGTATTATAAAGTATAGTAGATAGAATAATAAATAAATTAATTAACCTATATATATTATTTCGTATTTAATTTTAATATAATTAAATAATTAACTACTTTATACACCTATTATAATTAAGCTAGTAATAGTTAGGGTTAGGACGTATATACCTAAAACAACTCCTATTAAATTCTCTATTAATTATTAAACCTATTAGAGATCTAACCTATAATATAGCTATATAGGTAAGAGTAGTAGTTTTAAAGGCTATCTTCTTTCTTTCCTAAGATATAATAACTTTATCTCTTATTAAACCTTAGGATTTATAGATTATAAGACTATAGGTAAGGCGAAGGGGGAATATTATTTAAGTATACTTATACTTCTTATACTTAAACTCCGCTTCTATAAGGAAAACTAGAACTAGATTCCCCTAGTAATAAAGTCTCTTATACTTATTAAATTTAACTAAAATATAAAATAGTATATCTATATTTAGATTTACTCTTTTATTTTAGATAATATTATATATTATCCTTAGAATACTATTAATAAAGCTTTTTAACGTTTAAATATTCTAAGTTAAAAATATATAAGCTCTAATAGTATAATATTTAGAGTTCTCTAGGCCTTCCGCCTAGTTAGTAGTAGTAAATTTTATACTTAGACTAGTATACTTAGTAATTATATACTTAACTAGGGCACTTAGCTATATAAGCTTCTCCTTATTATACGCTTTTACCTTATTCCTAGTAGAAAATAGGCAGATAGTACAGTTAAATATAGCCTATTCTTTAAGGTTTAATCGACTTATAATTCAAGTTTATAAAGCTTTAAAGTATTCCTAGGAAAGCCTTTTATTACTTAGCTCTTATAGCTTATCTAGGAGGTTAATAAATAAGGTTTTACTAGAGAGTTATTATATTTATTTTATAAGATATATAGTTTTATCTAAAGTAAAATAAGCTTTCTTACCTTTAGTTTACTATACTACGTCCTACTTCTTTGGTAGTATAGGCTTATATAAAGCAGTTTCTCCTATAAGGTTTAGTTACTAAAAGTCTCTAATAAGTATAATACTAATACTACTAAATATCTTATCTTAATACTAAGGAAATATAGTATAAAGCCGGTTGTCTATAATACTAAGGGGCTCTAAACTAATTATAGACTTCTTATTTATAATTATATACTAATAGTTTTTAAATTTAGCCTAGATCTCCTTTATAGTAAGTTTACTAAGTTCTTTACTTAGTTTCCTATAGTCTAGCTTTAATAGAGAATAGATTATCTTACCTTATAATCTAAAGATAGCTATTCTAGTAGGAGTATAATAGAAAACCGGACTTATAGAACTATTATAATCCTAGGCTATCTTTACTAGCCGGCTACTAATAGCCTAGATAAAATAGCTTTTACTTATACTTACTTTCCTATCTACGTTTAGTAAAAGAGGTTTTAGATCTTTTTTATTTAGCTTATATTAAAAGTAGTCTTTAAATAGGTTATATAAGGTATACTATTCTAAATTTAAGGTAGTAGGAATAGTTAGATTCTAGAGGTTAATATTTTCTATATCTAGGGTTTTACTTTTAAGTATTTTCTAAAATAACTCTAGAAGGTCTAGATAGGTACTATAGTAAGTATTCTAGTTATATTAGTAGTTAATTAAATAAGAACTAAAGTTATTTATTTAAATCTCTTCTTTATCTTATAGGTCTAGGTATATCCTAGCTTACTCTACCTAAGCCTTATTATCTTATTCCTAAGGCCTAGTAGGTAATTTATTATATTACGCCTTATTATTATATATATTAAGATCCTCCTTAATAATAACTACTTCCTTAGAGTAATAATAATAGAAATTAGGAGGAAGGGTATATAACTAGTAGTAATACTCCTAAGCGTTAATATATATTTTATACTTAACGTTATTAACTATTAGAAGCTTATACTTGTCTAGGTCTATAAAGGGGTAATAAAGTATTAACTTAATATAATAGTAATCCTTAAATTCTTCGAGCGTAGGGTTAGATCTATACTAAGGGTAGTATCTAATAGGCTAGGGATAACTATAAACTTGTCTCTTATACTTATTCTAATTATAACTCCGAAGCTATTCTAGAAGCGAGAGATTTTATAACTTGTTTAAATCTAGATTTACTAATAGTATATTATTCTTACTAGATTAAGCGATTTCTAATTTACCTAGGTTATAAGCTATAAGTTCTTCTACCTTCTTTAGATAGTCTAGATACTTCTTATATAGTAACGACTTTTCCCTTATACTAATATTACTATCCTTGTCCTAGACGTTCTATATATAAACCTTTCTAGTCTCTAGTAAGTAATAATTTAGCCCTACTATTTTAACCCTATAAGATATTAGAGGAAGCTTATAGAGGTAATAGTAGACCTCCTAAGTAGATATATCCTACTTAGATACTAAGTAATTAAATATTCTAGCTATATATAATACTACTAGAGAGTTATTAGTAATATATAGGATAATCTAACTATAGAGCTCGGTATATAATATAGACTTTAGCTCGTTTTTAGAGGTATACTTTATAATATACTTATATAATCCTCTTATACTAGTTATAGGTTTAGTATTAGTATTTACTATCTACCCTAGAGCTATAGTAGGAATATAACTATTTATCTAAAGATAATTCCTTTCTAGTATAAACTTCTATTTTATACTATTAATATCTTTAGTAACTCTTATATAAGGATAGTTCCTATACGAGTAGAAGAACTAGTATACCTTTCTTTTCTATACCTTATTCTATTAAAGGTAGTATACTTTTAAGTATAGCCTATATATCTAAAAGCTCTTTATATATAAGGTAAACTAGGCTAGCGTATTCTATATCTTAGGCTATAGAGTAGCTAAGGTATAGTATCTACTAGAACGCTATAGGGGGTCTAGTAATACTACTATAATATACTAGTCTTAGAA
The DNA here is from genome assembly GCA_900184765.1 of Hymenoscyphus fraxineus. Classification (NCBI taxonomy): domain Eukaryota; kingdom Fungi; phylum Ascomycota; class Leotiomycetes; order Helotiales; family Helotiaceae; genus Hymenoscyphus; species Hymenoscyphus fraxineus. Next base: position 1,258,697 of record LT855413.1, on the reverse strand, counting down.
CTCTATAAATCTAGCTTAAATCTCTTTAGTTAATATATCTATTTTTAGACTATTCTTAATCTAGAAAATACTATAAATATAGCTAGTACTCTAAGCTTACTATTTAAAGTAGAACTAGTCTAGCTTAATTCTTAGGAGAGGCTAGAGTATAGTCCTTTTAAAGATAAGAAAACGTTTCTTAAGGTAATAAGAGATAATATATAGATTCTTTTAGACTATTTACTAGGATAGAGAGACCTAAGCCTCTTTTAAAGCGTCTCTTTAAGTCTTAAACCTAGGTATATATTTTATTAAATTATACTAATAGTAGTCGACGGTACTTAAGGTTAAGAAGAGGGGACTTAAGTTAAGTATAGAACGTACTATTATATTAAGCTCCTAGGATTTCTACTTCTAAAACAAGTAAGTACCCTTTATATTACTTACCTAGCCTATAATCTAATTTATTAAGTTACTATCCTTAGCCTTTAACCGCTCTATTAACTCCTCCCTTAATAGCCTACTAATCTCTAGCGTAGCTTACTTATTAATATAATATCTCGCTTATTATTAAGAACAACTACGTATAATTAGGTTATATATAAAGAAGCGGAATCTAGGATACTATTTAAAGTAATTACCTTTATACTATATTATATACGCGGCCTAGTCTACTAAGTCTACGTTAGTATCTCTAGATATATAGAAGTCTCTAGTATCTATTAGAAATAGGCTTAGAAAGAGACCTATAAACAAATAATCTATCTATTATAAATCTATAATAGGAGTAGACTAAATAGAGGGAGCGTTAATTATATCTACTATTTTATTTATAACTTATAAGAGTAGAGTAGTCTTAACCTTTATTTTATTCTTATAATAGTTTTATATTCTATCTTTTACTTACTAGTCCTTTATTTAAAGCTAAGGGATATTTAGAATAGTACTCTAATCTAGCTTTATATTATTAGGTTTATCTTAATAAGGATCTTAGTCTAGTAGTAGTAGTCGGAGGGGAGGTTCTTAGTCTAGTATTAATACTACTAAAGTATTTTCTAGTTAATTTTAGTATATTAGTTACTCTTATATAATATCTAGGTTTTATAGAGCTACTTTATTTAAGGGCTCCTCTTTAATCTAAGTTAAGTAATATTAAATATTACTATCTTTAGGAAGTTAATTAATCTAAGCTAGATTAATCTCTATATCTTAATACGTAAGGTTATACTATTTAAGAAACCGGAGCTACTAAAGAATTATACTTCTCCTTATTATATTTTATTATTTAAATTAGCGACTAAAGTAAGTATTACCTAGATTAGTATTATAAGGAACTACTAGAATATTCTTAATATATTTAAGTAGATAAGATAACTTCTTAAAGAATTTCGCCTAATTTTAAATAAAGCTAATATAGTAACTTAAGTACTTATACTACTACTCGTAGATCTAAGAGACACTTATATAGTAGTAGATAAGGGCTATTATTATCTCCTCCGCCTAAGTTAATAGTAGGAGGTTATAGTTACTATTACTTAAATCTATATTATTTACTACTAATATTATAAAAGGCGTCTCTAGAAGAGACTTTTTCTCTAGTTTCCGGTAGTATTTATAAACTCTATTCTATAAGCCTATATTAAACTAGTATTTATTATACCTATTATATATTTTACGCTATATCTTATTAAGCTTAGTATAGAAGTTATTATATAACTTCTAATTTACCTCTAAAATATAAGTACTATTAAATATAGTAGACTCTAGCTTATTTAAACGCCTATATTTCTAAAGTCTTAGTATAAGTTCTACTATACTTTCCTCTAATCTATATATAGGTTTATACCTAGATAAGAGGGATATAGTACGCCTTCTTCGAGTTAGTTAGGTATATTAGGTCTAGTCTATACCTATAATAGGGACTATAAATACTAGCTACTCCCCTCCTTTAAATATACGTTATTTAAGTCGTTTAGTACAAGCTTTATTATTATTCGTACGCTTAGTCCCTATAGAAACCTTTACTACTAACTCTTATATATAGTCTAATAAAAAGATATTCTTACTAGATTCTATTAGAGTTTAAGAAGCTACGTTATAGTTTAAACCTAGAAGGCGCTTAGCTAGGATTACTACCTATTTTTAGTATTAGTACTTATTCTAAGTTAGAGTTTATAGACGCTACCTAAGAATACCTAACTCAAATAGGCCTAGTATCTAAGGTAGTTAGTTTAAAGGTATATAATAGAGCTCTTATTAAATAACCGAATTATTAAAATAGTAGTTCTAAAGGCTAAGAGGAAGTAAGTATAAGGACATCTAGTTAAGCTTTCGAAGGACGACTATATTATTTTATAGGTTTAGAGATATCTAGTTAAGTATTCGAAGAATAACTACGTTATTTTATAGGTTTAGGAATATCTAGTTAAGTGTTTAAAGAACAACTATATTATTTTATAGGTTTAGAGACATCTAGTTAAGCGTTTAAAGAACAACTACATCGTTTTAGACAAGGAAGAGAAAGTATATTTAGATCGATTTCGCCTAATATCTTTCTTTTCTAAAGTAAATAACTTAGATATATTCTTTTTAATTTTCTAGAGTATATTATAAAGAACTTTAAGGATTAAAGCTTAACCTAGTAGTATTATAGATATTCTTATTTATTAACTTAAGAAAATATCTATAAGAAAGAGTAGTATTTATAAATAAGTATTTATATTTCTAACTATTAAAGTATATTATATATATATAGGTAGAATATTACATTTATATATATATTAATAATATAATATACGTCCTTTATATTTATAAGGTTAAAATATAGTAAATTAGAAGTTACGTTTACTATTTATTTATATATTTTCTTTACTCTTTTAAATATCTTAATTTTTAATTAAATATTTATAGAGCTTAAATAAACTATAAGTACTTATTAAATACTATAAATATAAGAAATTACTTACTTTTAAAATATATATTATATATACTTAACTCTTTTATATCTTAGCTTCTATATTACTAAAAAAAATAAAATTAGTATTTTATAAAATATATAAAATCTATAAAAGGCTATAAGTACCTATAGCTATATATATACTAGTAGTAAGTAAATAGTATTATTAGGGGCTAGTATTAGAATAAGTAAGTTTATTTCCTATTATACTTTATAAGTATAATACTATAACTAAGTAGTATTTCCTAGCTCTAGTTTACTTTTAGTATATATTTTTTAGTATAATTATAATTATTTCCTATTATACTTTATAAGTATAATACTACTACTAACTAGTATCTATAAGTTTCTATTTACTTTTAGTACTAATTCTTAAATATAATAGATTACTATTAAACTTAACCGCTAGTATTAGCGATTTTCGCTCTAGTCCTAGTATATAATAAGGCGGTTTATATAGAGAAAGTTGGAAATTAAGAAAACTTTCGAATTATTTAAATTGTATTTAGGATAATGATCTACTAGGGTTTTTATACCTACGTCTAGTTGTAGAATATTTTAACTCCTACTTTTATAATATCTATATATAATATATTAGTTCTATAAACGACCGTAGCGATCTGTAACTACCTGTAAGAGATAGTATAATCATAGGATAGTATAATCATAGGACAGTATAATCATAGGATAGTATAATCATAGGATAGTATAATCATAGAATAGTATAATTATATAATAGTATAATTACAGGATAGTATAATTATAGGACAGTTAGTTTATTAGTAAACCTAATTATTTCTCTCTATATAATTAAAGTAACCTCTACCTATATCTCTTACTTAAACTTTAACTTTATTATATCTAGTGTTTAGTATCTCCCCTCCTCTCCTCTTCTAGCTACTAGGAGAGGAGTAGGAGAGCTATATCTTTAGCTAGGAGAAGGAGAGGATAATAGGCTACTTGTCTAGAAAGGAGTAGATAAGGAGAGGTAGGATTCGGGAGAGGAGTAGGAAGGAGAGGCTAAAATAAGGTGGAAAAATAAGGCTATTCGTAGGTATACCAAGTTCGAAAGTACGCTAGTTCGCTAGGTTCTATAAAGTACGCTAGGTTCGCAAGTATATAGGTTCGAAATATCCCGAGAAATGCTAACCAACTTTTACGTTACTTTTACGGAGCCTCTCAAGTGCCCTAGCCCTAGCCTCTAGGTGTAGATTAAGGACGTATATTTCTACCTAATTTCTACCTGTTTTACCGAAGTACTACTAGCTACGAACCTACTAAAACCTATAATACTAAGCCTTAGGAGTACTCCTAGCCTTTCCTATTTAATACCCTAGTAAGGAGAAGGAGTACTAATTAATTAGGATTAGAGTAGAAAGGAGAGCGCTCTAATTCGTACGAATAGGAACGGAGATTCCGTAGGATAGGAGTAGCGGGGAGAACTTTAGAGGGGAGATACTATATACTAATTATGTCCTCTATAAGAAGTAGGTTTAATTAGTTTTTATACTATAACAATATTTAAGAACTACGAGAAAAGGGTTACTTCGTAGAGGCTATTCTTAATCATTTAAAGTAAAGATTATTACTTGTTATTCTTTAGCTCGTTATACTTAAAAAAGGAATAGATTACTTCTCTCGCCTCTAAATTATAGACTATTATTTTAGGCTCTGTTCACTTAGAATATTATACCTTAATATCTAGTGGAGACGCGCTAATACGTGTACTATAGGTCTTTAATCTATATTTATATCTATAATACCTAAGGGCTTAAGCGAGAACTTTGATTTAGGGTATATACACTATAGCTATAGGCTCTTATACTCTCTCTTAGGGTACTAAAACCCTAGGACTCTATAGAACGAATATATAAGTTAGCGTATTTAATAGAGCGCTATTACTTTAGTACCTAATAATAAATAATAAAAATTAAATAAAAATATTATAATTATATTAGAGCCTAGCTAGTAAGAGAACAGCCTAGAGGTAGAGAAAATACCTAAATCTATAGGAATAGGGGTATAAATAGTCGCTTAAGGGCTATCTTAGCGTAATATTAAGGACGAAAATAACTTCTAGAGGTTGTTTTTACTTTTACTACTAAAGATAATATTATAAAGTAATATTATATAGATTAAAATATAATCTATAGTATCTGTACGTAGACGGATTTTATACTAGGCTAGAGGAAGTATAACGTGCTCGGAGATATTCTTTTATAGCTAATTTCATAGAAAAGTAGGACAATATTAAGGTATAATATTCTAAGTAAACAGAGCCTTATAAAGTTTATAGATCTTAAGTAACCGAAAGTGCCCGTAATAACCTATAACTGCCCGATATATAATAGCCGAAATATTCTAAAAGTAGGAATTAAAATATTCTATAACTAGACGTAGGTATAAAAACCTTATTAGATTATTATCCTAAATATAATCTAAATAATTCGAAAGTTTTCTTAATTTCCAACTTTCTCTATATAAACCGCCTTAATATAAATTAAAGTACTGCCCCCTAACTTATACTTTTTTCTTTAGCTTTCTTTAACCTTAAACTTTAAACCTTAACCTTAACACTAATAATATTAATAATACTAATAATACTAATACTATACCGCCCTATACCCGTACTCTATCTCCCTTCCCTTCTCCCTCTCTCTCTAACCCTACCTTCTAACCCTAAGAAGAAAAAGAAGAAGAAGAAGATAAAGAAGTTAAAGAAGTACCCGCCTATAAAACTAAGAAGACTAAGAAGACCGTCGCTACCCGTAAGCCCGCCTACTACGCTAAAAATACTACTACTACTACTATTACTATCTAAGATAGCCTCTCTAGTATTATACTAGTTTAAATTACACGCCCCTCTAAGACCCTTATTATATTAGTAGGAATAAGAAAGTAGAATAATAGTACTATTTGTAAAACTTAGAATAGTACTAATATTAACTAAGAGAGAATATAAAACGCGAAAGTATAGGCTAGGACTTTAGTTAGAGATAAGAAGTACTAGGAAGAAGAGGCCTATACTAAGTACTAGAAGAATAACAGCCTATTTAAAGCTTATATTATTATTAAAGGCTATCTCTCTAGTAGCTATACTAACTACTACTATAATAGTAAGGGTCGATATTATTTTTTCTAACCCTACTAAAATCCTTATAAGAGGAAGCGTAGTAAGCGAGTTAGAGAGAAGGAGAAGGAGGAGGAGGATAAGAAGGAGGAGGATAGTTTAAAGTATAAGTAACTTCCTCCTTTTCTTATAGTATATATTAACTTACTTACTTAGCTTTTAAGGCGTTAAAGGAGGAGATAGATAGTATAAGTAATATAAAGTTATTAGAGGTCCTAGATAAGGCCTAGTATATTATTTATATAGCTTCTAAGGTTATTACTTATTGTTCTTTAGCTTATCGTACTTAAATAAATTACTTTTCTAGCCTACTTATACTTTATAAAGTTTATACTAAGTAGATATTAAGTTATTATAAATAACTACTATAAATAAATACTATATTTTATAATTATATTTTACTTTGTTTTATTTTATAGGATATTTTAGATCTATAAAGGGCTATAGATACTTATAATAACTTATAACTACTTACTAAATATAACTTAGAACTTTATAAATAATAAAAATTAGAGATTAAGTATTTTAAGCTATATTATTATAGATCTACTATATTATTATTATAGATTTTTTTCTCTCGGGGGCTAGCCCCCGAACCCCCGTAGTTATTATTATTAATTAAGTATTAATTATTATTAATTATATTAATTAGTTAATAATTAGTAGTTATTATTATTATTATTATTATTAATCTTTATTTTCTTAATTAGTTAATAATTTGTACTTATTATTATTAATATTATTATTATTAATCTTTATTTCCTCTCGGGGGGCTACCCCCCGAACCCCCCTAGTTATTATTATTAATTAATTATTAATTATTAATTAATTAGTTATTAATTAATTTATAGTTATTTAATAATTATTATTATTATTATTAATCTTTATTTTCTCTAGCCCTCGAACCCCCGTCTAACTAAGCCTAACTAAGCTATGTATAGGTAGTTTTAGTATTCCGTAGGAGCGTAGGTGCCTAAGTACCTTATTAATACAAGGTACTAACCCTACGGTCGTAATCGTACGCTACTTCTAACCTACCTTGTTCTAGCTACAGAGGTTATATAAGTATAGGGAGAATACTAAAATATAGCTAAAACTCTTAGATATCCTATGCCCGAATTATATATGTTTTAAATGCGATTCTAGCTTAATACGAGCGCGAAAGTAGTAGTTATAGTAGTTATAGTTTTAGTATTCCTACCCCTACGTACTAACTAAGCTAACTAAGTAAGCGAGTCTAGAATATCCCTATCGTGTTTTTATCCCTAAATTAACCCTTAAATTAAGGCGAATTTACATTAGCTATAGCGTTATAGGGGTCCTATAAAAGTTTTATACCTAGGTTATACTTACTAAGCCCCCGAACCGTTATAAAACGTTAGCTACGCTAACGAATTAAGAGATTATTTAAGTAGTACTTTAAGTACCTTAAGTACTAATATACCCCTACTTTAGGTATACTATACTATAGCTATATTACCTCTAGTATTTTACTATCCTATTATAGTATAGGTAGGTTTATAGGTAGTCGAGTAAAGAATCGTCTTATAAGTAGTTCGCCGGTTTAAATATATACTTATATAATATCTTATTTATATAATTTAAGTCCTAGGGTTATTATAATATAGAGTATTATCCTTTAGCTTATATATTAAATTATAGGTAATTTAGTTATTATAAGCTCCTTCTCTTTATTCTTCTATACCTAGATAACTAGGCGCGATTTTATTCTTTCCTTTAGTATACCTTTATCTTTTATATATCTAATAAACTTTAAATTAAAGAGAATTATATTATTTAGAACTTTTAACTTATTAATAAAATTAAAGGATTTTAGTTCTTTAAAACCTTATATTTCTTTAAGATCTTTTAAGAGAAGAGTTATTATTTTAAGAGTAAGTAAAGCCTTAAATAGTCGCTCTTTCCTAGGTTATCCCTGCCCTCGCTTCTACTAGAGTAGTAGAGTTAGTCTAGGTCCTACTACTACTTTTGTAGCTATCTTATTAGGGGAGTAGTCTTTTAGTAGGGTTTTAGCTAGTTTTAATAAATTACTTCTAAGTATTATAGAAGTTCCTAGTTAAATATTATTTATTCCTACCCTAGACCTTAGAATACGTTATACTTCGCTAGTTCTACCTCGCTTAACGTTTATATATTCTTAACTTCTTACTCTAGAACTACTTTAATTAATATACTTAAGAGCCTACCTTTTTACTAGTAAGAGAAGCTTATTATTATTATCCTTAAGAGTAGGATCTTCTAAAGCGTCTCCTTCTTTATAGTATAGCTTAACTATAGTAGAGTAGAAGGAAGTGTCTTTAGATAGCCTAGGGAGTTTAACTATTATATTCTTACTATTAAGTTTAATAAGTAGATATAAGCCTTACTAGCTATCTTTTTTATAGAAAACTTATACTAGGTAGTCTAGTAGAAGGTCTTTTAAATATAATATAATTAGCCTATTTCTACTTCTAAGTATAGATTATACTTAGCGTTAAGTATAAAGTCTTTAAACTTCCTTTATAGCGTTTTACTATATAAGTACTCTAAAAACTATATCTACTATAGAAGGGTTATTATAAGTTATTCGAGTATACGCTCTATATACTAGAAGAGTTAGAACAAGGCTATCTAGGCTAGCTATATCGTTTATAGCTTTAAAGGCTATCTTTAGGCAAGTTCGTCTATTAATTATAAGAGCCTCTTTAGATATTATTTTATATACTTATTAAACTATATTATAGTATCTTTTAACTCTTCTAATTAAGTAGTAGGCTTTAACTAAAACAAGTTAAATATTAACGTTTATTATCTTTATAAGTATTTATAATTCGCGGCTTACTAATTATATACCTTAATCTATAGTAATTAGATTTAGTAGACTAAGGTACGTATAAATCTATTCTTTTAGTATTAGCTCCTATACTATTTTAGTAGAGATATTAGCGAGCTAATTACTACTTTAGTATCTTATTACTTTATTAACTAAATATCTTATAGGTTTACCTTTAATATAAAAGATATTAAAGTAGACGTTAAAGTTAAATTTATAATTATTATATATTAAGAACTTAAATCTACCTAGTACTTTCTTATAGAGCTAGTATTCCTTATAATACTCTATAAAAGATTTAATTACCTTATAGGACACGTCTTTATACCCGGCTCTCTTTAGGATATTATAGAGCCTATTAACTAATAGGTAGCCGAATCTTCTATATAACTAGTAAAGGTCTAGCTCTAAAAGTAGGTTTTTATAATAATCTTTTATAAAACTCTACCCTAGGTTCTTCTAGATTCTCTACTATAAAAAGGGGTAGCTATTTAAGCGCCGAGTCGGGATACCCTTTTTTAAGCCTCCTTTAGCGTTAATTATTATAATAGTCTTTATTAGGTTATTATATAAGGCTTATAATTTATCTAGGTTATTAATATATATAATAAAAGGTATATTAATCCCTTATAGTATTACTATAAAGGTAATATAGCTTATAGGGGAGTTAATAGTAATAGAGCCTATATTCTCTATCGAGCCTATTCTATATTATACTTTAGTTATTCCTACTATACTAGTATCTAATTTAGTAGCGGGATATATAGTAGTATACGCTAGGTACTAGGCGTAGCTAACTAAAGATACTCTAGTAGCGCCTATATTAATTAGGAGCCTAAGAAAGTAGCTAGCCGGGTACTAAAGTAATAAAGTAGTAATATCTTTTAGCTAAGAGGTCTAGAGTCCTTAAGTAGTAAATATATATAAAAAGGACTTATTTAGTAAGTAGGTTATTATTTCTTAAGTATTTTAACCTTCTAGTTTACCTAGTAATAATATAAAGGTAGTATTATCTTTAATATAATTAATAGAGTCTTTTTAAAAGTATATCTCTTATTAATTATCCTCTTTATTTAATATCTTATTAAAGTCTTCTAAAGATTATATTATCTCTTTATTAGGTTTAAATTCTACTAGGAAAGTATTATACTAGCTATTTAAATTCTAGCTTAGGTAATAGCTATTAAATACTCTTTTTAAGGCCGCTTATTCCTCTAGTATATATTTCTAGGACTTATAGTCTAGCTTCTTATATATATAATACTTCTTATCTTTAGTATCCTTATAGCGATTTATAGTATTATTACTAAAACGCTATTAAGGTAAACTATATAATCTACCCTAAAAGTTTTAGTAGAAATAGTAGTTTATAAATAAAGTCTTATCCTCTAATTAGTCTATAGTTTCTATACTATATACTATAAAACTTAAGGATTCTTATATATTAGATAATTCCTATAAGATTATTCTATTTTAGAGTTATTTAATAAAATCGGGTAGGAGTACTAGTAGTTTTAAGTAGGTATTTTAGTATACTTATATAGTATAATAACTAATTATAAGATAGTTAATATAAAAGGTATTACTATAAAGACTAGGCTTAAGGTAAGGTTAAATCTTCTCTAGTTCCTTTAGAAGTAGATTAAAATACTTAGAGTATTTCTTATCTAGGTTCTATATCTTTATATATACTAGGGTTATATAGTTTTATACTATAAGACTATATATTTAGTACGCTCTATTTTTAAAGCGTTATTAAATTAAGGTATAATATTCTTTAAAAGGTTTATTCTATAGTCGAATTAAAGAGTTATAATAAGAGAGAGCGAGGCCTTTTAATATAATAAGGAGTACTAAGGTACGTCCTTCTATTAGAAGGTTATAACTCGAGTAGTAATCTATAAAGACTACTAGTCGTTCTTAGAAGTTATTCTCTATTCCTTCGAATTTTATACTATCTCTATAGATTTTACTAACACTAGCTAATTTATACTCGAAGTTATATAGTAGTCTAGGCTATAAAATCGCTAGTAAGTTATCTAGGATAGGGGTCGGGCTTAGGGGTAGAGTAGGCGAGTTTAAACGTCTTAGGCCGAAAGGGTTTATAAACCCTCGGTTCTATTATAGTATATTAGGGTAGTATAGAGTATACTATAGAGAAATAGGTATTCGATAGTTATTCTACTATTAGTTATCTTATTATTATTATTAATATAGTTATAGTATAGGAGTCTCTTAGTATTAATATTATTATTATATCCTTAGTACTAAAGTTAAGCTATTATCTATAGGTTCTCTAGAAGTAAACGTTACTCTTATTAGAATAGAATCTTACTATAGAGTAATATTTTAAGCTAGGTTTACTAGTTTTATTAGTAGAAGGTTTATAGTTAGGGTAGTAAAGGTTACTATTATATCTCCTTCGATTTATTATTATTTCTCTAAGTACTCCTTTATATATTAAAGGATTAATTTAACTTACTTAGACCTATAATTTACTATCTCTCTTATAAGAGTTCTTACCTCTTAGAGTATTTATTTATACTTATATTCTTCCTCGAGGGTTTTAAGAAGCAAGTTAATACTTATCTTAGAGTACTTTTTTCTAATTAGACTTATATAAATACTATAGCGTTAAAGTGTTTAGTAGAGTATTATTAAGTTTATTACTTATATTATCTTAAAGCGTTTCTTATCTTAGTTCTCGAAGTCTTCTTTAAACTTATTCTATAGTAGATTATTAATTAATAAGCTTTCTTAGTATTCTTTTATTTTAATTAATATATAATTAAGATTATTATTATCTTTATCTTTAGAGTTTAAAAGAGGGCTTATTTTCTTTTATACTATTAGAGTAGCCTTACTAGATAGTCCTACTATACTTAAATAAGTCTCTATTATTTTAGGTAGTATCTTAGGTATATTAAAGGTTATTTATTTAAGAGGGTTATTTAATTAAAAAAGAAGAAGAAGAGAGGGGAAGAAAAAATAAAGATAGTACTCCTTATTATTATTATCTCTAGTACTTTTTCTTATTATTATCTTTTATTCTATAGTAGTAGCCGAGACGCTTTTCTAGTATTAATATAGCCTTATATAGGTCTAATAGTACTACGTACTATACTTCCGCGCCTTAGTAAACTAGTAATAATTTTTAATATTCTATTTAGTATAGCTATAAATAAGTACTTCTAAAGTAAAAGGAGTAAAATAAGTAATAGTAGGGGTTATTATATAATATAGTTATACGTACGTACTAACTTCTAGTAGTGTAATAAGCTCCTACCTCCTCTCTCTCTTATAAGTCTTCTAATTAGGCTATTCTATATTAATTATTAATTAAGTAAGATAAAACTAATATATATCCTTTAAAAATATAAAGATTATTAATCCTCGAATACTAAGTAGCTACTTTTTAGTATTATAATTTACCCGAAGTAGGTAAATAGTAAGAGCGTTATAGCGAAAACTCCTAGGTAGTAAAAGCGTTTATAAAAGTAATACTATAGATCATTTATTAAATATCTCTATTAGATTTATAAAATAAATTCTTCTATTATATAAGATTAATAAATTAGTTATTCCTAACTAGTAAAAAAATTATAGCGTTTACTATAGCTCTTTTAGTAGTAGTTTTAAGGGGATTTCGTATACCGCTCTCCTAAGTTCTAAACTCGAGGTACTTACTTTTAGTAGTTATTAAATTAGTTTATATCTTACCTAGGTAGTAGGATATATTTTTAATCTATTATTTTATAAGTATTATCTATATTATTTTATATACCTATCTAGGTAAGGGTATACGCTCTCTATATAGGCTTTTATATAGTGTTAATACTATATAACTCTTCGCCTTTATAGTTTTAATTATAAGATCTTTCTATAGTAGTTACTTAGTATACTAAATAGTCTAATAAAAGATTCTAGTGTATTATACTAGGAGTATACTTATTAAGGGCTTAATAGTAGTAATTACTAGAATAGAGTAACTATATAGTAAGTAANTCTAATCTATATATATACTAATTAGTATTAGTATAGAGATATCTAGGATATCTAAGGGTTAAAAGAAAGGTATAATATATTTAGTTTATAATATCTTAATTACTATAGAGTGGTGTTGTTCGAGTACTTATAGTACTCGAACAAGTAGGTCTAATTAGGTAATATAAATAAAAGGGGTGGAATATATCCTAATAACTACGAACTTAGACAAGGCTATAGTTAGACGGAATTAGATTTGATGAATTAGTTTAAGAGATATATCTTCCTTTTACGTATTTCTTTTATTATTAATAACCTTGATAGCTATCTAGAATCTTCTTAAAGAGACCTTATCTCCTACCTCTACAGGCTCGTATCGGGAACTAAGCGTATATATAAAATCGCTGTTATAAGCCTTAACCCTCTACCGAGTATAAATGGGACTCCGAATATCCTCTTCATTAACCTAGCAGGTAGTATATTAAATATAGTAGGCGATAGAAACTCTCTTAAATCGTACAAGAAGTTTAGACTAGGTATTCCTCTTTCGGTGAAAGTTATTTAATAGTAGTTGTATAGCCTTATTGATTCGGATCCACTCCTTTTATATATATTCTACGAATAAGCGAGATTTAAAAGAATTCGGATAGAGGACTTTATCTAGGAAGCGGGTTTCTAAAACTAAATAAGCGATAAAATGATACCATCTCTGGAATATACTTTGGAACAAATATTTCAACAGATCCCCACTACTTATTCAGTCTAGCAATTTTTAAGGTAGATAATATATGCCGTAAGACCGATGACAGTTTGGGAACTTGCTACTGTTTTCTTTGTTAGTTCGTATTATAATCAGGGCAGCAAGACAAGCCTAAGTAAATCGTTTTTGATAGAAATTACCGCATACTGGGAAAGCTGCTACGCTAGTATCATAAAAATATGTCAGAATGAAGTCAGGCTATCAAATCCTTGTTTAAGAGATATTTTTATGGTTCCAAAGACGGATAACGGACTATTATACCTTTAAAATAAGATCCAAGAAACGGCCGAACTTGAAATAATAAGGTCATGTCTTGAGTACCTCTCGAGAGATGAAACCCGAGAGATTACAGAATTATATTTAGCCCTAGTACTTGAGTGGAATTAACCATCCATCTTTGCTGATCGACGTAATTTCTACTTATACGCGATAATGAATTAGCGCTACCATTTCTCTCGGATTCTACCGTTTCTTGAACCGTCGAGTCTCCTCAAGGTAAGAGTCCCGACATAGTAGTGAGTTAGTTCTCTCAAATCTATACCCAAAAGTACTGTTATACTATACATGAGCGGAGTCGATGGTCCGACTAGTCTCCTTACGTTGAGCCAGTCGATTAGTAATTACTAGCTCAAGTCCCAAATCTTATGACTTTTGGAGAGAAATTTTAGGAAGTTTTGGTAAACCCTTAGCCCTAATTATTAGTAGAATAAGAGATATTACTACTACCTGCCTCTACCTTCACAAGTGTAGGGTATATATTGCCTAGTAGCTCTCGAGCACGGGACCTTGTTTGTTGTAAGAAGATTAGACTAACTTTTAATCTAGGTACCAGGCGTTTTGGGCATTCTCCAATCTAATTACAAGGCCTAGTCGACCTCTAGCATCTATGCTCCTAGTGCTTATTAAGCTAAGTGTTCTATACGACCTTAACACTTTCACTAGTAAGGAAATCGACAAAGCATTAATTCACGTAGCGAGATATTCTCATACCACAATAGTTAAGTTATTACTAACAAAGAAACGATATTCTTAGGGAACTCTCCTTGAGTCGCTTAAAGCTGCCACCTCTTCTAGGGTTGAAAGGACAATGCTTAAAATTATAAATCACATTGTAGGTATCTTAGAAAGCTCTAGGATCACCTGGCTAGCAAGTCTCCTATATAGGGCTGTATTTCTGGGTCTCGACTAATTTACAAAGAGACTTCTGGAATTAGGGTGTCTACCTGAGCCTGGAGGTTCAATGTAAACAGAGTATGGTATATCGCCACTATTCTTAGCGGCGCGTTGGGGTCATGTGTCGACAGTTCGTATTCTTCTAGACAAAAATGCCAAAGCGTAGCTTACGGATACTAATTGGCAATCCGTTCTAAGCTGGACTACGGGAGTTTTACGTAACCCAGAAGTTACTCAGGTATTGGTAGGGGAGGGCGAAGCTGATGTGAACTTCGCAGATGAGGAAGGCTTTACTGCACTCTACACAGCTTCCGATATAGGAAACTACGTATGCCTAATTCAATTTCTTCTTCCTTTTGCATGAATGCCATTAGGAAGTTATGCTAATTACGTGCTCTTTACATATAGCTAGTTGTTGAGAGCCTATTGAAAATGGGCGCAGACCCAAACAAAGTTTGTGGGGCATGGACGGGAACGCCTTTGCTAGCCGCAGCAATAAAAGGGTACACCGATTCTATACGTGCCCTGCTCGAAGGAGGCGCTTCCCCAGATATTCCGAATTCTGCTAGCAACATGACTCCCTTGAGCTATGCAGCAAATAATGGTTATCTGGATATCTGCCGTCTTCTTCTCTCAAAGGGTGCAGACATAAACAACCCAGTTGTTGTTCCCCCTATTCTCAATAAAGTGCTGTGGCACTATTGTGGAATTCCTCCGGACCCAACGCAACTGAATGTGATCAAGTTCCTTGTGGAGAATGGAGCGGACGTTAACTCAAAGTACTACCATGGGATGACAGCCTTGTCCAGCGCGGTGTATCTAGGTAACGAAACTGCGGTTCAATATCTTCTCGAGAATCATGCCGATGCCAATATTCCCGATTCTCGTGGTCAATCAGCACTATACTTCGCTGCGGGCCAACCACAGCACAGAGACAAAGCAGTTGCTTTTGCTCGTTCTCTATTAGCTCATGGTGCAGATATAAATCTCCAAACAACACTGGGCATAACGCCACTAATGATGGCTGCCTGGCACAATCATACGGACTTTGCAGAATTTCTGTTGGAGCACCCCAAAACAAATATCGATTCAGAGTACGAAGGAACATTAGAGGGACAGCAGGGCCGGACTGTTCTATCCGTTGCTGTCAGGGAAGATTCCAAAGATATGATTCGGCTTCTAGCAGATGCTGGTGCCGATTTGAACCACCGTGACAGTGATGGCTTATACCCAATCCATGTCTTAGCTTGCCGTTCTGCCGATTCACTCCGGACTTTGCTAGAATATCGCAGAAAGGTCGATATTGAGGCTAAGTCATCAAGTGGTATGACTGCGCTGCTACTGGCAGTATCCTCAAACCCTGTTAAGCTGGAAAATGTCAAAGTCCTCATCAACGCAGGCGCCAACTTGGACGCAACAAACGAGATGGGCCATATGGCATTATCATGGACCTATACCAGCAATTACGATAAGTTGGTATCATTAATGCTCCAGCAAGAAGACTTCAATATCAATCTATGTGCGCGAGGCTATGGCAATGCTCTCCACCAGGCCTGCAAAAACGGAAAACTTGATTTGGTCAAGATGTTAGTCGACCATAGTTCCGACATCAACCTTTTGCTCGGATGTAGATACGGCACCCCCCTTTAATATATCTGTTTAGCCAGTGATGATTCTAATTACGAAAATATTAAAGATATAATGCGCTATCTTATTGCGAACGGCGCCGATGTGAAGGCAGAAGGTGGTCTTTTCGGGAGTGTAATTGGTTCAGCTGCGATGGTCGTATCGTCAGACGCAATCCGCCTGCTCTTAGAGCATAGTACTCCCCTCGACATCATAGATGACATAGAATGCTCGCCCATACACCATACCTCTAATAATTACTTGGATGTCTTTAAGATGTTAGTCATGGCTAGTGGTGATATCAGTGTCCGTGACAAACTTCGTCGCACCACGCTACACTGTGCAGCCCAATATAGAAATGCTAAAGTAGTCGAACATCTACTTAAAAATTTGGGCCCTGAAGCAGTAGATGATACGGATATAGATGGATGGACACCATTATGCTGGGCTGTCAGAGGATTAGATCGTTTCTATGATCCGCACGAGGGATCAATAGACCGATTAAAGGTAGTTAGGCTTTTACTTAAGCATAACGCTGACGTATATACTCAAGGAACAATTAGAAAAGAAAGTTTTTCGGTTCTTAAGATTACGAGGTATAGTAATACAGACCTAGAAATAATTACTCTA
This sequence comes from Hymenoscyphus fraxineus, assembly GCA_900184765.1. NCBI lineage: Eukaryota > Fungi > Ascomycota > Leotiomycetes > Helotiales > Helotiaceae > Hymenoscyphus > Hymenoscyphus fraxineus. Next base: position 1,241,626 of record LT855413.1, on the reverse strand, counting down.
CTAAGAAAAGATACTTGTGAAAAAGGGGCGACAAAATACCTAGGGGAAAGTACAAAGTCGCGCCAAAACAACTCCCACAAGAACGTAAAACTAGGAGCTAAAAGAATACCTACAGCGTATTGCAATTATTGTCTCTAGGTAAGTTACATCTCCGTTCCTACCTAATACTCCCTCGATTAGTTATTTGGTTTTTACTAATAGAATCAACATTCAGTTAATACAAGGAATTGTATACCATTATAAAACCTGCTATAGTTTTACTTTCTATAACAAATGTTATCATCGTCGAGATATTATTCATTCGTTAGCGAAATGTTCTAATTACGAGTTTAAGGGAAAAGGACCGGAGTATGATCCCACGCCTCTACAAAGCAGAAAGGGCTCTATTACATCGTTATCCTCCTCCTCCTCCTCCTCCTCTGGATGGGGAGCGGGCTTAGAGGATGATGTTACTAACAAGGTGTCTAGGATCGATGAGGATTAGGATAGTGAAGATAACTAAAATTGGTAGGAGTTTCGAAGAAGAATCGCTTATTTCAGGGATATCTACTAATTTTTGTATTTAGTTAAGTTAGCTAGCCTATAAAATATGTCTAGAGTTTTAATATTAAATCTTCGCGTATATTTACTTCTACTCTTTAACTATATATACGAGTATTTAACTAGTTAGCTAAGAGCGCCCGCTTGATTTATAGGGTATAAAAGCAGGCGGTTATTACTAGGCCCCAAAACGCTGATAGTAGAACCCCCTTATAAACATACTACTTTCAGGAATAATCTTAATAGATACTAAACAGTAACCTTACCGGCCAAGGTATTGCCTAAACTCCAAAATACTACTATAATATTCCGTAACGAAAATTACTAAAGAGTAACCGTCGTAGTATACGTACAATAAGCGAGCAAGATTAAAATTATAGTACCTACCAGACTTATTACTTTAAGATAGGTAGGAAGATTGCTACAAAGATATAGATAGAGCTTAGTGTGGTTTCCGAGAGGTGGTAGTCGGCTCGCTTAAATAGGGGCACTATTAATTTTCTCGCTTAGGATGTTATTTACTACTGGTGGGAGTATCCCGGCATCCTAGTAAATAGCTTAATAGGAAATAGGGAGGCGATACATTTGGATCATCTGAGAAATAGGTTGACTAGGAATACTCCGCTTCTTAACTAGAGTATTTAGTTTTGGTATTCTTTTAGACTTAAATAAATAAGAAGTATTTCTTTTAGTAACTATTATTACGAAGGTTAGGGCCGCTTCATGTATAATAAGTGTAAATCCTATTTAAATTATTAAGTTAAATATCGCCTTAGGTCTAAATGTGACTAACATTCTCGAGATGAGGGCTGATGTATGGAAACTAGGACAGGAGTATAGGTAGCCCTTTATTAGCACGTGACTCAACACGTGATGATATTGTAATAAATACCTTTCAACTTGATTAGTTGAAGCCGTTACTCTAGTCTAGTCTACTCGAATGGTTGACTAGCTCTTTCTAATGATAGAGGAAAAGGGGTAACAAATTACAATAACAGTATTTATAAATCTAAGTAAAAACTCGAAGGGCGCAAAACTAACCATTTGAAGATAGAAATGTCACCTTGATGTCATTGATCGTTCTAATTGTCTTTCCTGTACTAGATGAATGATGAATAATTATAGCATATCTGTTGATGGGGAAAATATTGGTATTTTGATCAAGAATATGCGAGTTTCAAGGCTTCCAGTAAGATGAATGTTTCATCTTTATGCTCGCTCAGTAATCGATCATACCTTCTAAATCGACTATCGGAGATATCATCTGTTCAATACCGCCATGTAAGGGAATTTTGCTGCTTTATCCGTCATCCAGTCACTATGTGGAATACTAAAAAATCCGACAAATAGCAATAAAGTGGCATTTCGATCACCCAAAAATGAACAAAATTGCGTTTAGATAAAGATCTTCGATTCAGTGGCACTTCTATGAACTTCCAATCATAAAAGAACCTAGACAATCAACTTCTTGTCCAGACCCCTGGGGTGGAAATCCAACATTCTATTGGCAACCGCTGCGACATCAGCATCACAATGCTTCCTCACCCACTCGGCGAACATGTCCATCCCCGCACAAGCACCCCCCGCAGTCCAAATATTTCCATCAATAGCCCACTGCTCCTCAACCCAGTGAATCTTCGGGAACAACTTCTTCGCACTTGGCAAAACAACATGGTTGGTCGTAGCCTTCTTCCCATCCAGAACACCCGTAGTAGCAATAGCGAAAGCTCCAGTACAGGTACAGAACAATCCTTTTCCAGCGGCAACATGCTCCTTCACGAACTTCGCGAATTCAGGGTGCAATTGGAGGGCAGGGTCGGGACCACCGACGAGCAGGTAATCAAGAGGAGGGCATTCCTTAACGGTTGTTGTTGGGTTTGCGGAGAATCCTGCTGTTAGAGCAACAGGCTCCATGCTGAAGCCTATGTGAAGGAATTCAATGTCGATTCCTCGATCACCGATGTTGATGTAGGACTCTCGCTCTTTCCCTTCGGGCTCCATATCGTACTCAACTTGAAGGAGTTCTTTCATGTTCGGGGAGCCAAGAAATTGCTTGGAGGCGTTGGAGAGGATGTCTAATGGCCCTGCCACATCCATAGTTTGGTAAGGAATCATGAGGATACCGAATTTGAGGGGTGCCATGTTGAAGGTGGGGTGATTTCTGGTTCTTGGATGTGTTCTTGACGTTTTGTGAGATGGTTGGAATTGCTTGTGCTTTTTGCTGAGGAGATTGGGCTTCTTATACTAAAATTTCTCCGCTTCCTGACAGTGAAGTATGGTCCGGATGGGCTATACGGGTGTTGTGAGGTTGGAAATCCGGATGTAGCTCTGTTTTGTATGACATACAAAGTCATGTGGATGTATGTGGATCGAACTTTTCTTACCCACCTACATCCGGGTCCAACTTACAACTTGGAAGTTGGTGGATATAGCTCTCGGGTTTTTCCATAGTAATCCACAAGATGCGACATACTCCTACGGAAAGAGGTCCGGTCTGCGATGTGGTTTATAAACATTCGGGAGGAAATACGGTCCAACTTCGCAACAGCCAAAAGTATCCACAATTAACCTTATGTCATTGCACCAAGTGAAATCGACACGATCGTTTTTCTGCAATGTTTCCAATTCTACACAGGAAGGAACTTCGACAGTCAAAAGAAAAGCGAGAAATTCATCATACGATTCAAATCCTTCAAAATCATGAGATCCCACCAAGTTCCACAACACGCCCTCCCGTCTGCCCTTTTCCCCTCAATTTACCCAATCCTCCCGGACCAATAACCACCTGTACCCAGCCGAAAAATCCACAAAAGCAAGGCAAGAAAGCCTCGAAAAGCGGGCAGCAAAAAAGGGCGACGACTGCGGTATGCAACAAATCTGCGAGTTTGGACGAAAGAGGAAGGAGGATCCTTGAATGGCTGATAAGCACGTGAAGGGCGTCGGAAGTGGACTGATTCTTGAATGTAATATATTCTAGTGTGTGCGATAGATACGCGAAGTAAATCTCTATTATACAAACTTACAAACTATACTTATTTGATTTTATTTAAATATTCATATTTAAATAGATTTTCTTGATTTTCTCGAATAATAAGCTTAAATAAAAAATATACGGAAAAACATACTGTAAATGTATTTTCCAAGTATCATTATTACTTATGTTTTAGGAGAACATAGAAGTATATACGCTACGGCGCGATTTTATCACCAGGCATATAGATTAGAGTATTCAGAGAATCTATTCGGACTTCAAGAAATCTGCCACGACTTTCATATAACGTTCCTTAGCTTCGACATGCGGACTATGAGTAGTACCCTCCAAAGTCACTAATCGTACATCCGGTATATGGTCCAGAAACGGCTTGACTGCATCACCTGAAGCGAATTCCTTGATGCCATTAATAACAATCGTCGGAACATCGATGTTCTTCGCATCTTCTGCCGTGTCCCAATCCTTCATATACCCGCTACTTTCCCAAAACGAGTTATCTCCCCTGTCCGGTATTAGCACTTTAGGACTAACAAAGGTCTGGAACGCAAGAAGAAGAAGAAGAAGAAAAGAACTCACATAGCCCTCGCAACCGTATCATCACCCTCCGCCCATTTCTCACTAACCCGCCACCCCTCCCCAGCATCAACACAACAAACATGCCTCTCCACAAAAGCCTCGAATGCATCCCTATACTCCCTACTTCCCGTCGTGCCTTGTCTCTCACACCTGTCCAAGACCTCCTGTTCCCCCTCCGACATCTCTCTCCTATACTTCCACCGATTCTCCAAACTCGCTCTCTTACTCGCCGCAGCATTCACCAACACCAATCGTCTTAATCCTCGCGGTCTCTTGCCAGCAAACTTAGAGGCTAACATCCCACCCCACGAATGGCCCAGGATATCATACTCTTTGATTCCTAGATGGGTGATTAATTGAGTGAGTTGCTCAAGAAAGATGTCTTCAGTCCAGAAGTTGGGAACGGAGGCTGTTTCCGGGAGGTGAGTGGATCGCCCTGAGCCGATTTGGTCGTAGAGAATTATGGGGATTTGGTGGTGGGTTGATAGGTAGGAATGGGCAAGGAGGTAATCGTGTGAGAGGCCTGGGCCGCCGTGGATGATTATTAATGGTGTGATGACCTTGTTGGTGGTGGGGGAATGGGGGGAGAAAGTGTGGTAGTATGTGTGTAGTTGCTTTTTGGCTCGGGGGTAGTTGAAGGGTGCGAGTCCGTCATGGAAATCTTTCCAGGGGTCGGCCATTCTGCTGGGTTATGGCGTTCTTTCTAGTAATGCGTGATAATTATGAACGGAAGAGAAAGGGATGTAGATAAATTACCCTTGGGATGGCTATAAGAAGTCAATAAGAAGTCAGCACATAAGCTTACTAAATTACTGTAGAAGAAAGGTGGGGTTTTCCAAAAGAGAAATACTCCGTGCCGAACTAAACATTACAAAATCATATTCCCAACCAAAAAGCTCCTCGTAGTAAAATGGAAAGTCTTTTTCATGCCGGGGTCCGTTCTTGATATGGCTAACATACTACCCGACGTGGCAGATAATATACAAACCACTTTTTCTTCGCCGACCTTCGATCGAATAGAAATTCAAACCAATAACAAAATCTCCAAATCATCCCACTCTTCTCTAGCTCCAATTATGTGAAAGTCTATCGTAAAGTAATGATGCTATAACTACAAGTAAATGCTAATTATATTCTTGTCTTTGTATCCTAGAAGAAAGCAAGTAACCGAGACATATGTAAGTATCGTATCCCTAAGAAACAATATAGAAAACTTAATACCATCTCCGCTCTAATGAAACAAAGCGGTCATTTGCATTCTGTAATGTCTGTTTACTTCCTTCTAGGTCTTTACTATAACTCTAGTCCAATCTTCACTCCAATCTAATCTTCAATTTTTTTAACCTTCACTTCTTCTTAACCTCATTTATTTTAACGTGTCCACTTGTTTTATTTTCACCTCTGTCTTATCTTCACTTGCGTTATATCTGTACTATTATCTAAATTCTACTTCCCTTATATTTCACTTCCTTCTAATTTCACTTCCTTTTAATTTCACTTTCCTCTAACTCTACCTTCCAACAGAGTTACTTCCTCCTAGTTTTCACTTTATTATTACCCTTACTTTTAGAAATCTTTAATCTATTTTTGGTTCTCTTAATATATATTTTCTTTTTCTAGTAGAATTTTACTTCTTTCTATAGAGACTTTACTCCCTTCTAACCCTTATTTAACCCCTAGGCTAAGTTCTACGCTCTATAATAATTACTCTCTTCTATTGTCACTTTTTCTAACCCTTTTTCTTGTTATAGCCCTACTTATCTACAAGCTTTACTTCTCTCTAGTATTCACTTCTCTCTAGTATTCACTTCTCTCTAGTATTCACTCCCTCTAGTATTCACTCCCTCTAGTATTCACTCCCTCTAGTATTCACTCCCTCTAAAACCTCTCTAATCTTCAGGCTCAACTTACCCTAAACCTTTATCTCTTTCTATACTTCCCTTTATTATAGATCTTACTTCTTACTTCTTTTTACTTTATTCTTAGCTTTACTCTAGAGACTAGATCTAGTCTAGTCTTTACTCTTATCTTTATTTACTTCTAGTAAACGTTTTATTCTTATCTAAAACTTTACTTCTTCTAAGCCTTCCTTCCTTCTATGATTTCACTTTTACTACCTTTTACTCTTTGCCGCGCTTCATCTCTTCAAGTCTCAATTTTTTTAGTACTTACTATAGTCTATTCTTATACCAGCGTATAAAATGAGTAGAGTAGAGTAGAGTAGTAGCACCTACTCTACTCTACTCAAGGGCTTAAAAGCCCTACTCAACTCAACTTAATTACTTGGCGCCAAGTACTTAAGTAACTTAAGTAGTACTTAAGTAGCTCGGGGTTTAGCCAGGCCGGGTCGCTGTAGCGTATCCTGGGTGATCCGGACACCTATGGCTGGTCCGCCTAATCGGAATCACTATAGCCGAGTTAGGTAAGTACTCCTAGCGAACAACTATTTAGAAGGGAGATAATATCATATCTAAGAATATAAACGAGCTAATAGAAAAATGTAGCTTTTAAAGTAATAATAATAAGCTTATAAAGCTAGGGGACTTTTATTAAAAAGGAGGAGGAACAAGTATCCTTCGAGGATAATTATTTTATACTCTAGTCACGTTTTTATTACTTAAGTAGTACTTAAGTACTACTTAAGTAGTCATGCCTAGTACTCACTACTACTTAAGTAGTAAAATTGACTACTTAACTCTACTCTACTTAAGTAGTACTCAAGTAGTACTTAAGTAGTTGATTAGTTTGTTCATACGCTGTCTTATACTTACCCTTCCTATTCTTCACTTCCCTCCATCTTCACTTCGTGTTATCTTCACTCCCCTTTAACGTCACCCTAACCATATTTCACTTCTCCTCCACTTCACCTTTGTTATCCTTCACTTCCCCTAAACTTCTTCCTCTCTCCTTTCACCCCCTCCTGAAACTAGTTCTCACATCCCCACCTACTAATCTTAACCTTCCTCCTTTTTCAACTCTGAAAACAAATCAACCTATCCTTAATACACCCTCTACCTTCTCCTTATCTAAAAGTCCGTCTTCTAAATCTATACTTATATCTCCTAATTAATAATTATTCAAAAATGGCCAGGTCAAGGAAAGTACGCTACATTCATAACGTTACTACGAAAGTATGACTGCCAGAAATGACCTTGAGAATTGTAATTTCTATAATTTAATTTTGAGATTTCCTTCAGGAAGGCGGGGGAAGTGAGTTATGTAAAAAACACCAGATGAATCATAGTCATGATTCCAATGATCTCGATGTTATTGTCATAACTAATATTTTGCCGAGGGCAGTTAACATCGGTTCAATGATGAAAGCACCAGAAATAATACGATCTACACGTAGCATCGGTAACAAAGACATATTCAGTAAAACATGATCGAGTTAGCTGGCATTCAAGCAAAACAGAGATGCCAGAGAAAACAATTTCTATTTCTATGTACTGGTATCACGCTCATATGTACTTATAAGGATTCATTATACCATTCTGTATCCATATCAGCAAGTAACTCATCAAATCAACACACTACCTCATTCCCAAAAGACATTATATAGAAAGAAGGGGGGGGGGGAAGACATACCGGATCATACAGATTCTTAATCTGCTTCATCAACCCAATCATAGTTTGAGACCGACTATACCCAATATAATTCTTCTTCGCAAGTCCCAACCCATGTTCCGCACTGATACTGCCACTTCGTTTAGCAATCCACTCATAGACAAATGGTTCTAAAACCTTCTCGACACTCTTATCATAACGTCGAGTGGCAATGTTGAGATGTAAGTTTGAATCTCCCATGTGTCCGTAGCCCACCACACCAACGACTGGATGATCCGGAGTGTCACCGAGGAGACCGGCAGCGGTGATCTTATCACGAGTTTCGTTGACGAGATCATACAGTTCTGCGATGGGGATGGAGAGGTCGTATTTATATACTCCCCCCCAGTGTCCTAGACACTCTGGAATTCCTTCTCGCCAGCCCCAAAGGGACTTAACTTGTGTTGAGTCTTGGGCTACGACACCATCGGACACGATGTCGTTCTCCATGACATATTCTAGGAATTTCTCGAGTTTTTCATTGTCGTGTTCTGAGTTTGAGCCACTGGTCTCAATTAGACAGTAGAATGCGTGCTCGCTTTCCAATGGACGTTTATTTTTGGTGACGTTATGGACGAGATCTTGACTATGGCTGTCCATGAGTTCAAATGCGGAGAGAATCTCGGATAATTGACCTTTGGCTTCTTTGAATGCCAATTGGACCTTTTCGTAGGACTCAAGACCGAAGAATGCTACGTTAATTGCACTTGATCTCTGAGGGCAAAGAACTGAGATACCAGTTATGATACCAATTGTACCTTCTGCTCCTATGAACAATTGCTTCAAATCATATCCTGTGTTATTCTTCCGTAATTTCGAGAGGTCGTCCACAATTGTTCCATCCGGCAACACGGCTTCGATCCCAAGAACACTTCCGTGAAGACTACCATATCGAAGTAGACGTAGTCCTCCAGCATTGGTAGCGACATTCCCTCCAATATGACAAGAACCCTTTGCGCCAAGATCTAATGGGAATATATGTCCTCTCTCTCCCAAGTACCCATCCGCAACCTCGAGAATAACACCAGCATCCACCACAAGCGTTCCAGAAATTTCGTCGAAAGAGCGGATTTGATTCATCCGGCTCATGTTTATAACAATTTCGTCGAACACTGGCACCGATCCACCGACCAGCCCAGAGTTTCCTCCCTGTGGTACAACTGCCAGCATATTATCATTGCAGTACTTTAAAACTTTGCTGACTTCCTCCGTCGATCCAGGCTTCAACACAAGCTTCGTATGTCCCCGATATTTGCGCATCCAATCGCCATTGAAGGGTTCCAAATCGTCGGTTGCGTCCTTTGTAACTCCATCAATGACGGCGGATTCTGCACCGAGCAATTGCTTGAAATGATTGACATGTTCCTCTGTAATTTGCGCAAATTTTGAGTCGCGTTTGATGCTGGGATATGTTTCGGAGGTGAACTTGATCGTTTTCGAAGTACCGGTTGTGCCTTTTGCGATTCCCTCGGTATCTTCTGTTGTAGCTGTGCTTTGGTACCGTGCTTGGATCAGAGGACGGAATAATTTGGATGTGGAAGCTGGAGAAATGCGAGTTTTGCGCAAAGCAAGAGAGACCCTCGATCGACTCGCCATTATGCAAAGAATGAGAAAGAAAGAAAAACCAAAAATTTGAAGGCAACGTTTCCAAAAATCGTGGATGTAGAGTATAAACCCAAGAAGGTGGGGACTTGATTGTGCAACGACGACAAGGTTGCGCTTCAGCCTCGCCTGCCTCATATCTCAGGTTTAATGCAGGGGTATGGTGAAGCTCGCGGGACTTCGTACGCAGATGCAGCCTGCTCTACCTCTGGGAAACCACCTCAAGCTTCCCCAGACAGAACTCAGAGCTTCAAAACCAAATCAATCACTCAGCCAAACTACCCCTCAGTTTCTCAATTCCAGAACTCGAGCTAAGCAGAAATAATCATGGCTTCAGGATACGATAGAGCTCTTTCTGGTAAGCTAAGATCCACATCCAATAGCTCCAACTACCCAAGCTAATACATCGCAGTGTTCAGGTTTGTTATCATCAGCCAAGCAGTTATCATGGCAAGCTAACAGATCGATAGTCCCGACGGACACGTTTTCCAGGTCGAATATGCTCTCGAGGCCGTCAAACGAGGTATTTCCAAATTAATGAGGTTTATGGAACACAAGCTAAGACAACACCAGGAACATGCGCGGTCGGCGTCAAGGGAAAAGATATTGTAGTGTTAGGATGTGAGAAGCGCTCAGCAATGAAACTACAAGACACCCGCATCACACCCTCGAAAATCGGATTGGTCGATACCCACGTCTGTTTAGCATTCGCCGGACTCAACGCAGATGCCCGAATCCTAGTCGACAAAGCCAGATTAGAAGCTCAATCCCACCGACTTACTGTGGAGGATCCCGTCACGATAGAGTACATTACAAAATACGTGGCTGGTGTTCAACAAAGATATACCCAGAGTGGTGGTGTTCGGCCGTTTGGAATCAGTACTTTGATTGTTGGTTTTGATCCGCTTGACAAGACCCCACGATTGTATCAGACTGAGCCTTCTGGAATTTACTCTGCATGGTAAGCATAATTCAGAAGTTCAGAAGTTCATGTTGACTAACTAACAATCTTACAGGAAGGCAAATGCCATCGGACGATCAAGCAAGACAGTTCGAGAATTCCTGGAGCGAAACCACAAAGACGATATGGATCGCGAAACAACCCTTAAATTAACCATCAAGTCATTACTCGAAGTCGTACAAACCGGAGCAAAGAACATCGAAATCGCAATCATGGCACCAGGGAAGCCACTCGAGATGTTACCTGTAGAGGATATCGAGGCATATGTGAAGAGCATCGAGCAAGAAAAGGTTGAGGAGGCAGCAAAGAAGAAGACTGGACGAACACCCGGTACCGGAAGCGCGGCAATCCTGTCAAGGGGTCCAGATGAGTAGATTTAGGAGTTCTTGGGCGCATGGTTAATTTGGGAAGTTGGGATGATCTCTGAGTATCATCTTCCATAGAGCATGTGTAAAATAGCAATGAGCAATGAAGTCTGACCGAAGCATCTCGATTTCTCCTCATTATTTCATTTGTTTATTCTCGTTCCACCCAACAATTCCTCGTCCCAGCGCCTGTAAAAAAAATCCCATTCGCATTCCCATGCCGCTAAAATCAAAATCCCATACCCCTTCCAATCTCCTCCCCTCATTTCTGAATTCCTACCCCACCATCACCGTCACCATCGCCCTTCCCCTCACCCCTAACCCAACTTATTAGGCGCCTCCTTAACATCAAAAATCGTCCGCAACTCCTCGCCCCGAATCCGTTCATCCTTCAACATCCTACTATCCACCCTCGCATCCTCACCCTCCACCTTCAACATGGGCTTGGGCGTCACAGCCTCCAACACAAAGTGGTTATCGCAATGTGGACAGTACTCATCCGACTCCTCGAATTCCTGCGCGTCTTTTCGGAACACCTTGCGGCATTTCTTGCATGCGAAGGTCATTTCCGTTTGTTGTTTTAGGGCGTGCGTCTCGGTTTCCATGTGGCATTCTGCGCAGTCGAACCATTTCCTGCCTGTTGGAGGGGTGTGTGGTTAGTATGTGGTGTGGTATGTGTGGTGGTGTGGTTTGTATTGTCATGGGAAGAGGACTAGGACGGAGGAGGAGCTTACAGCAGGGAGAGCGGATGGAGACTTGGGCGTTGAGGATGTGTTTGCTGGGTTCTGGTTAGTATTTTTCTCCTGGATTTGAATTTGAATTTTGTTCTGATGTGGGACTTACCACATGTTTGCGGTGCAAGGAGCTTTTGCTGTATGGATAAGGAGTTGAGGGATGTAGTGGTTTGGTGTGGTTTGGAAGGTGATGGGAGTACTCGTACTCAAGTAAATAAATTGCGTTCAACATCCACCTGCAGGCGCAACACCAGAAGGTTTCCCCGCCTTGTTGGTGGCCAATTAGAAGAGACAAGGCTGAAGAATTGGGGTGAATCGGTTGTCAGCCTTGTCACTATTGGTAAGATTTTACACTGTCATGCTTTTTTGACTTTTCAGCTCCGCATTCAACAGATTGTCTCTCGTGAGACTTAGGACAACTTCTACTCTGTATCTTTATATACGAAGGATAGTAGCCTCTCCTTAATAACACTAGTAACTACTCCCTGGAAGCGTAGGCTCTACTCTGATTCAAGAGTGGTCTTTATTTAGCCTTTAGTTAGTCATAGACTTCATGTAGCTTGTATACTCTAGAAGCAAAAAACCAGAAAAGAAAAAGAAATCGGACTTTTCCTTGAAAATTCACAATCCTTTCTCTCTTCCAACTTAACCTATCTCCATCCCTCTTGCACCATCAAAAAAACCTATCCCTCTCTCTATTAACTATAAATTCCACATTTCTAAACAAATACTCCGCAAAAGCACAAACCATCAAACCAACAACCACAAACCGACTAAACCGACCCAATCCCCCCAAAAGCCCATTGCCCAAGCCAGCAAAAAGGAAACCGTGTACTCGTACTTCGTAAAAAAAAAGCCTCTGTGTGTGTAGAGGCACTTCGCTTGAGCAGAAGGGGATTCGAACCCCTGCGGTTACCCACTGCGGTTAAACGTTCAAGTTCCATTTCTGGTTGCCTAAACACAGCGCCTTAACCACTCGGCCATCTGCCCTATTGTTTTTGCGATGAAATTCAAGCCCCTAATTGTGGAGTTATACCTGGGCGTAGATTTGGAGGAGGTGGTGGGTGGCAGGGTTCTAGGGAGCTGAGGGTGGGATGAAAGTGGGGTGAAAAGGCGTTGCTTACCTGGGAAAGTGAGGTTGTTGGCATAAGCGACGGGGATAATTCGGTTAGGGTCGGACCGGTCGGTTTGCTTAGGTAAGGTATTAGTGAAATCAGTTGATGTTATGAAAACAAGATGAAAACAGTAACAAGAACGACAATAAACTAGAATTTGCTTTAAGACTCTTTTAACACTGTACCTAGCCTACTTGTATCCTATACATGTACTAGCGAGTCTTTCCTAATGTATTTAATATAATGATTCCAAGCTATAACTTTTTCAGTGTACACCTTGGACCCATGATTAATAGCTATATATTACCTATTATATCAGAAGAAACAAAAGGCGTTCACGTTTTTCTTTTAGCTTTCTCTTAGCCTAGTTTTAGAATTTGAATATTAAAACCTAAGGAATATAGTAATAGAAGGATAAATTATTAGTTCAAATTTTATTAAAGAAGAGAACATAAGTTTTCGTGTTAGCATTGAGATATATATTCCTAACACAGCCTTCATTGCTCCAGCATAACATGTAAGAAACTTATAGAAGAGAGCATTAGACTGAGGTATCAAAAAATTTCAATTCGCCAGATATGATGCTTTTCTTGAACGCCTTGCCCATCGACATGCCCATGATTATTCTGGTCTGGTATCTGGTATCTGGTATTTGGCTCGTCTTCACACCTCCCCGCCCGTCCTCTCATAACCCACCACAAATACCAAGTTGCTCATCGTCCATTCCTCAGTTCTCCTCATCCTTCCATCTTCGTATCTCCATTCCCATTATTTTGATTCGCGCCTTGGATCCAAAGGACATTATTGCATCTACCCAACAACAACAGTCAACAAATATTCCGCCGCGAAACCAAGCTCAAAAATGTCCTTCACAATACGTATGGGGGAAGGGATAGTACCTAATCAGAACCTGCCCCAAAACACTAGTCATCTGCTGATCAATCCACTCCTCCGCTCCAGAAAGCTGGATGTTCATATATGAATCGATGCTAACAAGACGACCCTTGTACTCGGTCTGTCCCCATTTCAGGCGGATTATGACTTCCTCGTTGACGCTGGTTTCCCATTAGCCTTGATCCTCTTCGATTGCTCTTCTTTTATCCTCTCTCTTCGTCTCCTTCTTTCTAGATGTGCCAGTGTAGTCGGTGGAGAATCGCGGGGGATAGAGACGTACAGGTTTTGCAGCATAGGCCGCGGGTTGATGGGCATGAACTGCAGTTTTCGTTAGTTAGGAAATGGGAGAGGGAGAAGGGAGCTTACGGCACTCATTTTGAGGGTTGTAGATGGTATGAGGTGGAGGCGCGTGGATTTGGTTGGCGCGTCTGGAGCTTGAGAATTATTGAGGCTGCGGGTTGATGGGGTTGGAGTTTGCGTGCTGCTTTTGAGGTGGGAGGCTTGGCGAGGCTGAGGATAAATGCTGGCGATAAATTTGGAATTCACTTTATAGGTTTTCTATGGCCATGGATTTTTTTCGTGCTGTATCAAATCTTCTAATAAAGAGAGTGAGACTAAGTTTAAATTTTGGCGGCTGTGATATTCACAGAAACTTTTTACATTCTGCTTATTGTCATGGACTTCATCATAAAACGTGGAAATTATAAGTATCTACTTCATTTCTCTACTCCCCATACTAATCATTAATTCCTCCGGATTTCCCATTTCAATTCTTTGATACTGACTTCATCGCCTGCTTTCTCGTCATAATCAAACCACTCTCCGTCATCAAGATCAATAGCGGTAAATTTGCTATTTGACTCAAGACCCGTTGCCAACCATTCTCCCTAGGTAATTCATTAAAAGATAGATAAACAAATTCATGACTATGAATCGGACTTACCTCTGGCTTGAATTCTGTAAATTCAAGACCACGACAATCAAATTCAATGATCTTTTGCCGTGTTGGTGGCGAAGCTTGCTCGTATGGAATTGGTGGGATTTTGATGGTCGCAGAAGATTCCCTCTAAGAAGTCCATTAGTCAGTAACTAGCCTTAAATAACTGATGTTGAACGAGTGAAATACCTTGCACGATTTGCACTTCCAAACGAAATTCGCCTCTCCTCTGCTGCCGCTCATCTCATTTGTTTCCTACGCTATGATCAGTTTCTGTCTGTCGTGTAGTTTTCTATACAGCTTACAAATCTGCTAACGGAGACGAAGTTTGGATGTGTTTCTCTGCAAGAAGTACATTGAACTTTGAAAGTGTACCAAAATGGATTTTCCTCGCTATCGTCAGGTCTTAGGTCTGTGACGCTATGTGAAGTCTCCTGGTCAGCACATATTTACCGTGAAAAGATAATTTGATTACGAACCCGTTGAGTTCGGCAGTAAGAGTAAGAGTCAACATAGATGCGGTTCTGGTTGTTCAGATTTGGTGTTGGTGCGAGAGTATAGATATCCAAGTGATGGGATGGCGGCTAGAAATGCGGGAGGGGACAATTTGGAGGGGCTCCTCAATTGCGGGCTTCTTAAAGCAGCACGAAATACTTTTGAAATTCAAATCGCTCTCATCACCCATCACCCATCCCACATCAACTTCAACATCAACCTCGAACTTCCAAAATGCCTACGTCCCCGTCACATGCAATTGTCATTTGATCTGCTACGCAATTGAGTAGCGCGACGTTTGATTAGGCAAATTTCCATAGGTCCAACATGCGTCTAATATGCAAAGCCTTTGGTCTCGCACTGCGCAGATCAGGTCATCCTGTCATTGCAGCTCCTGTCTACACTCTACCATAGCCCTCGGTCGAAGAACCACCACCGCAGGAATACGAAGGCGCAAGCCCACCGCAGGCGAATTCATTACGGCATGTTACTCTTCGATTCTAGCCACGGCTGCTCTCGCAGATGCCAGGGTGAAGGAGGAGAGATTAAAGGCTTGGGATCAGGCGATTGCAGATGTCAAAGCTGGGAAGCCTGTCACCAATATACCGGAGCCTTCGATGAAAGACCAAGTGGATAATGAAGTCACGAATTGGCCTCAAATCGTAGAAGGGCTCAAGAATGAGTTCAACCCTGAAAGTGCTCCAAGGCAAGCAACCAAACACGAATACGCGACGGAGCCTGAGCTGGATCCCGCGCGAAAGTCAGGTACACTCAAGTTGGATGGGCGAATCAATAAGTACTCTTATGCTCAACGCAGACCATTCGAACCTCTCAGCTCCAATGGTGGGAACGATGCGAATGCAGCCACCTGGAATAGCCTTTATAGTGCTTGGAATGCAAATATACCAGAGAGTGTGGAAACAGCCATCCTGACGAGCGATGCTCTGATGAGCGAGGACAGCGTAGCCGGTCCAGAAATGTCACGAGAGATGGTTACAAGAATTGAGCCTCGTGCACCTACAAACGATGTCCACCTACGAAAGATGGAGGCAATGATTCGAAGACTTGTCGACCAGATGATGGACAACAGCAAACTTGCATGTCTTTCCCAAGATGGTTTGACGGCGAGAGGTACTCCATGGCCTGGAGAAACGGGGGAAATAGCCCAATTGTTGATTGATTTGAGAAACAGATTTGTCCAATCGCCGATATACTCGTGGAAATCAGATATAGAAGTGGTCAAAGAGCGCATTGCCCTACATAGTGCCATGAAGCAACTGTTCTCCAAGGTAAACCCGGGCGAGCAGGATTCCATTCGAACTGCTGTTGCCAAAGTTTGCTACAATTTGCTGGTCACAAGCGCTCCGCCGAACGTCGAAACATACAGTATTCTGATCAAGGAGCTCACTCGGTTACAACAACATCAAATCGCTCAGGTCGCAGTGGATTCTTTACTAGATGATAGTAAGATGGTACTAGATGACAATACCGTCAAACTTATACTTGACCACTATATCGCAAAGCGAGATAATCGTGGTTTTCGGTCGGTAATTCAGCGCATGAGAGGAGTAAATCCGAAAGGTAAAGATATGCACGTCAAGAGAAAACTGCTCTGGCAAGTGGCTGAGGAGCAGGCTGTCCAGGAATGGGCATTATCGCCTGATACTAAGCTCTGCCATCGAAACGGCTACTTGATGGAAAAGTACCCCAGATCACCGCCAGTCTTCGACTCTCTTATCAGAGGATGGCTTTTATTTGATGGTCTGCGTAGCGGGGCGCGTACATTTCGAGCCGCAATTCGGGAGGCACAATATGTGTATCCTCAGACCTTACCCTTGCTCATCGACCGCTGTGTGACTACGAGGGATTACCAAAGTGGTGTCAAGCTTCTGCAGGCAATGCTGATGTATTGGGATGACGGGAGGACAAAATCCGCTTTGTCATTTGACCAAGTTACTCGGCTTGCAATACGCAGACTCCTCGTGCTTTGCGGGATCAAACCTGACGGCGATCTAAAGCCTGTCTTGCATCCATACTTGTCTTGGGCGAGTTTGCGGAGCATGATGGAATACATTGAAACCCAGGCGTTAGCGGACTGTAAGACCATGTACTTATCCAATGAGCAAACTTCTGTTGTGGACCAGCCAGAGAACTTAACGAGTTCGGATACCAAACAGCTTAGGTACGACACATCACCTGTGGAAGAATCGAGCAACATGTCAATCTCCAAATCCAATGAGCTTGAATCTAAAACTTTTGAGCCTGGGAGTGTTCAGGAGGCTGCCGATCTTTTGAGAAAGTTTGTATTGATGAAATATCGTATTAACGAGCGCGAAACCGGCGAACGACAAACTCATATGGATGGCACCGCGAAAGCAAATGCGAATTGGATCTTCACAGCCAACGAGGCGGTAGGATCGAACACGCAGCTCACACGTTTGTTTCGCAATATTCTCATCAACAGCATCGAAGCCAGGATCGCGGCACGTGCAAGATGGATCAGTGCAACTGCTAAATTGATTGAGTCAACTATTGACATAATCAAGTTTTATAACCGTCGCACTATCAAGACTATCGGAGCGTCTTTCGAGGGAATGAAACTGATACCTATTCCACAAAGGTTGGATAAAATCACGACTTATGAACATAAAAAATCCCACAGACCCATCATCAAAGTCCTTCGGGTAAAGAGCAACAGGAGAGATCGTCATATTGTCAAGAAAGGAGTAATGAATAAAGCTCTGCGTTCCCAACTCCGTCGGTTCCGACTCCGCAGGTCAGCCCTGGCGCCCACTCCCTTAGAAGCCGACATCCAAAGACTGGTAGAGAAGAGAGATGAAATCGAAGTGGCCGATCTTGAAACTCGGGACCGACTAGATAGTCAGCTTTCCACGCTTCTTAGATCTCATAGGAAGGAGTTACTTGACGAGGTTGTTGAGACGAGGTTGGAACTTGCGAAGAAGACGCTGCAGGGGCAGTCAAAACCTGTTGAATGGAAGGGGCTTCGGCAGTTGAAGCATGAGAAGCATCCGAGGTTGCAGATTAGGTATCATCCTGTTGTGGGCAAGGAGGAGAAAGAGGGCATGAGTAAGGAGGAGAAGGAGGGGATGAGCAAGGAGGATATTGAGAGGGACAGGAAGGCTTATGAGGCTTTGATGGAGGAGTAGTGTGGGGAGTGGGAAGAGGGATGGAAGGCAATTGTACTTCTGTGTATATACCAAGATTTTGGGAGAGGGAGGGGTATGGGTGAGGTTGGAGATCACGAGGGCGTTTGGGTGTTTTGGTGCGTCACACATATTACTCTTTTTAAGGAATACGCATAGAGGTGATCAGGTTAGAGTGGATAGCAAGAGCGTGTAAATATAGTAAGTAGCGCTTTGGAGTAGACGGAAACGCCATGTGAATACACCCTACTTCTTATTTCTATACTCCTTGTAATTCGTTATATGTTCTCCAGGCCTGATTTCAAATAACGAGATGGTTCTTTTGCGTGGCGAGGGTGATTAAGCGAGGAGTATATATCGTTTTGGATTATACTTAGAGCACTTATTACTATAACAACAACAACCCTATGATCAGTAGACACTCTTTTAAGCCTTCTTCTATCACTAAGTATAGTATACTACTAGATTTAGGTAGTTACACGTGTTGTAACTTGTATGGGGTTTGTAGGTTTAGTGGATGTTAGAAGGTATTCTAATGCTAGTGGGATATAGATAGGAGGTGTTAGAATGAGATGAGTTAAGGGCGGTGATGTGAGTATGTTGAGAGAGAGAAGTGAGGTGGTTCTGATTAACTCAGAGTCTAGTAACATAAAATCTAAAGCAGTCAAGTACCAACCTAGCACTTTCCACCTCCTGACACCACTCAAAAAGAACCCCCTACTTCCAAAGACTTCCTAATAAAGAAGTTCTCCAAGCACCACGACAAAACAATCTATAAGGACCTAGCCCAAAGAATGAACCACCCTAATACCACCTACACGTAACACGGCGTACTCTCAAGAATAAGCCTTCAAAGCCTCAGCCACAACCCCCGTCATCTCAAGCACCTTCTCATCCTCCAATCTCCTCCCTACACACTGCAAACTAACCGGCGTCCCATGATAAAACTCGGGATCGTAATCAGCTTGTAAAGCCTTATCCTTCTCGTTCAACGGCGTCCAATTCGTGCGTACTTTATCTAATTCCTTGTCTGCGAATGTGACGGGGAATGTACAGGCGGGGTAGTCTGTTTTTGTTAGTTTGATATATTCAAGGTTGGAAACGAGAACAGGAGAGAGAAGTGAGAAGGGAAAAGAGAGGGAATTACCCAAAAGATTAAACACCCCCGTAAAATTCACACAAAAAATATCCGTCTGCGTAACCCCCAACCTAGGCGCCGTCCACGGACTCGCCGGACAAATAATCCCATCCATGACTTCCTCTCCCTCCCCCCTCGTCGCATTCCAACGATCCAAGTACGCCTTCTGAAACGCATTCCGTCGGTTAATCATCTCGCGTAACTTCGTTGGTCCTAACGTCCCATGCTCACCAACTTCATATGCTCTCTCGTAGGCTTTCATAGAGCCGAAGACGGGCTCGGAGTGTTTGCGTGTTAGCTCGAGGATGGCGGCTCCGCCTAGGGTGTAGAAGGAGTTGTTCATTTCGGCGGCCATTTCGGGGTGGTTCTTTGGGGACCAGGGGATGATGGTGTGGCCTGCTGCGAGGAGGGCGGCTTTTGTGAGGGCGAGACCGCGGGATATAGGGGGGTGGACGTGGATTTCGCCGTCGTTGTCGGGGATTAGTCCGAAGCGGAGTTTTTTGGGGAGAGGGGTGTTTTCTTTCCAGGGGATGGCGAGGCACTTTGGATCGAGGTTCCAGGGTGAGACGGAGGTGGAGAGGACTGCTTTGCAGTATAACTTTAGGGTTGAGAGGGAGCGGGACATGGGCCCGTTGTTGGAGTATATAAAGTCCTGACCTGAGATTCCTGATTTCGTGCCGTAGACGGGGAATCTTCCGAATCTACAACAACATAAGGATATGGAGTATAGGGGAGGGACGAGAACTTACGTAGGCTTCAACCCATATAAATAATTAAACGAACTAGGAATCCTAATACTCCCCCCAATATCCGTCCCTACCCCAAGCGGACTTCCTCTCATCGCCAAAAGCACACCTTCACCACCACTACTACCACCCGAGCTCGTACCGCTATGGTACGCACCATTCGTTTCGCCCCAGACATTACTAATCGTCTCCATCATCATCATGGCAACCGGTACCGCAGTCTTGACATAGAAGACAGCACCGAGTTTCGCCAGGATACTGACGAGGACGGTTTCTTCCTCGGGAGACGTGGGCTCGTTGGCGTAGCATGCCATTCCCAGCGATGAAGGATGGGGAGGCGTGATCATACAGTCTTTAAGAGAGATGGGGAGGCCATGGAGGGGACCTATTACCTGGCCTGTTTTCTGGAGGTGTTCATCTAGGAGTTGTGCGCGTTTGAGGGCCTCCGGGAAGAGAATCTCGGTTAGGCAGTTTGTCTGAATCGCATTAGTTCCTATTTACTTCTGAATGAGAGAGGGGAATGAGGGACATACTAGTTGATGAGCAACAACACTCGCCTTACAAAACGCCTTTGTAACTTCCACCGCCGTCCAAATTCCGTTCTTGATCTTGAACAAGATATCCTCCGCTTCCGACTCGATGATCTCCAATTCCTCGATCGAAAAGTGTTTCGAAGTCCTTGGAATACCAGTTAAATTCCTCGGCAGGCTCTTCATCACCTCATCTGGAAGCAAATACTCCTTGGGAATAGCATCTTCCCGTCTTTTCTGAGCGATCGCAGCAATTTCCTTATGATGTTGAGCCATCTTCCAAAATCAGAAGTTGGTGATTCAGCTGCTCAGGTGGCAAACTTTATATATGTAATAAGCTTGTTTTCTGGAGAGTAGGTATTGGTGAATTATATATATACTGCAATTGCAAGAGGGGAAAAAAGAAAGAATTTCAATTTGTTATCACGGCCATTATGATTATGCAATGTCATGCTTCACTGAGATATCGTCAGTGGGATGGATGTTCCTGGATTGCGATTCCTAGTTAGTGGCTGATGTCTATGATAAGTGGGGGCCCTTTTCGGGCAAAAATGCCGACATTAGTATCTTACTCCAGGCTGACATGATTGCAGAGGATGTAGTTTGAACTCGCTTTGTTTATTTCTGGTAGCTTCCTTGAGGTTTGTGTAACTATTGATGTTTCTTTTTTTGAAAGTGTTAATTTGTGGGTTTGTTCTGCAGTTACCTGCAATGGTCGAGCTAGCAATCCAGGTTGTTCCATACTTGATGTGGCTCAGTAACCAATGAATTGTTCATGGTTTGAATCTTCTCTGCAGGCAAATGGAATTAGACGAGGCAAGAAAGGGGGCGTCTAAGGTGTGACAAGAAACTCGAAATTCCGCCCAGACTTGGTGGTAGATATTTCGAGTCAGTCCCGAATCACAACATCTTGGATACGCTGTAAGTAATGGGCAGGCCACAACAACATATCAAAATGTAGAACTCCAGACGGTATTAGCAGCTGTGAAGAATAATCCATCTGCGGCAATGAGGAAGATCGAAAGCCCCAATGCAAGAAACGCGTGGTAGTGCGGCTGCATGTGTCTTCCTTCACTGTTTCATTCTGTCGAATGCTTATACAATCTTCTTTTGGTGAGTAGATAAGAAAGATAAATGATCACATTATTAACTCTTAGTTCACTTACATTAGTAATACTCGCTTTGAGCGATGTGCTCTTTTCCAATGGCAAATGCTAACAGTGACAAGCGCTAAACTGTATGTTGGTATGCCAACAATATTTCTATACAGGAATTCAAATTTACATATTGTCTGAATGATCCGCATTTTCCTTCCACTGAATAGGTAGGTATAATATTATGGGTCACAGGAAATAAGGTCACTCACAACATGCAAACTCAAGTTTGGGTCACAATAAGCAAGCGGGTACATAGGCAGATGTGCAAACGGCAGGGCTTGAAGATAAATTATATTGACATAGAGAAAGGATGATAGAAAGTCTGCAAAATGCGTATTCCCTATCTGCGCAAGCAATCCAAATGGATATTCAAGGACAACATTGATGTGTCCCGAAAGCAAGGCCACCTTCTTTGGGAAAACAGAAATAGGCCCAGCAATTGGAAAAGTTTTATTCTTCCATCATCTATAGACGTTCAACCCACGGAAGAGTGAGGAGTTGAACGCATATGCTCAAATGGGTGTGCGGTTGAATTCGATACAACGGCGTCACGTATCTTTGCTAAGGAAAGAGGAGGCGGAAGTGGGATTCTATTCGAAAGTTTAAAAATCGCCCAACTCCATTGCATATATGCTCATCCTGTCTCCACAGTGACCGTCAACGCCTTTCGTAAATTCGTTTCTCATGCTAGAAACCATGTTAGCAGAAGCATTGTTCTGGACGACACATTAACTTACTGTCCAGGAAATCCGCCGCCATCAGTAATTCAAGACAAAGCTCCGGTGGGATTTCCATATCAGGAACATCTTCTCGATCCCGGTTCTTGTAGTTGTAGTAGAAGTATTCCGCAACCTTTTCGAGAACGATTCCACTGTTGAGCTGGCGTTAGTAGCTTCTTTACGACGTGTGTAGCAAAGATAGATAAAGAACAAATGCTAGTCTCATATCAAGTGTATTATGGCATCGTCCAGCGTCGCATCCTGCTCAAGGAGCAAGAGGTTCTGTATGCAAAAGCTTGGATGTAATCATAGACTGCGAAGATTTTTATCCTCCCTTTACGGTGACCTTTTTCAAGGTGGGGAGGACCCATTTTTCCGCAGATGAAATTGATGTGGAATTCGGCGAACGTAGAACTTACTTGATCTCTGCAAAGGTGCATCTGCCCGTCGCTGCTTCAGAGAAGCCACCTGTGGGTAAATGTCAGCAGAGTATGCAGGTACACAGGCTTTGACTTCTCTTGGGGATGAGAGCAGAGCTCTGAAGAGGGGAAAAGGGAAGACTTGCTCTTTGGGTCCAACATCCTCTTGATCGCGCCGCTTATACAAGCAGCCTCGCGCAAGACAACGAACTCGAATCCATCACTTGATATGAGCGTCACATACTTGCTGAGGCCTGCCCCTGCGCTTGCGCCTTGGTGTGTGCTGTCCATCCTGGATGCTGGCGGTGGTTGGGGAGACGCGCCTGTTGAAGGCGACCTCCCGTCGTGAGCTGGAGCGCGTTGAATTCACGATGCATGGTCACGGGACCATGGTAAATGCACACACCGGCCATCTGATAAATACGCACCTTCCCAAAACAGACTTGCGCAATTTACAGTGTGTGATATCAGCGACAACGATATCATGGACCAGCCTCTTACAAAAAACGGTGCAAATGGATTAGAAATCACTTGAAAACAAGTAAGTTTAGCCTTGATCTAGAAGATAGAGTTGCTGAGATGTCACATAGAGTACCCTGACTACGAACTCAAGAAATCGTATTGTATCAGCGTCGGAAAGTTCAACATTCATTTACCTTTCGAAGCTCCGGACTCCTGGTAATGTTTCGTCCGAAAGACTATTTGTCTCTACTGCTTATTAAGAGAGGCGCCCGGGGCATTGCTCTGTACATCCTACTAAAAGTTGTTATTCCAAAAGTCCGGTACAAACACAATTAATTGTCCTATTTTACCTAGGGAAATAAGGAATGAGCTTATTAATTCTTCTAAACTATTTATAGAATTGATTTAGTTGTATGAAGTGTTTAGAATAAGATTTTTATAACCAAGGTGTGTATAGAGTAATGCCCGCCTCTCTTACATAGAGATCTTCTTATTGATTCTGGTCTTTACGCGCTGAAGTCTTGAGCCTAATTTCGTTTAGTCTGCTTATGTATGGTTAAGAATTGAAGAGTTACTCGGTCTGTGACGTGAGTTGAAAGTCTCTGGAGTTTGATGGTACGCTAAAGGATAAGCCGTCATACAAATTCGTTCTGATAATGGGTTATAGTTTCTTTGCTGTTGTTGTTTGTTGGAGTCATCTTGAAGAGCAACTCTTAATAATTGTAATGGTTATATATCCATTCTAGCTTATACTTTCGGTTGCTTCTCGTTCTTCCAAATACAATAATGTAGTTGATTTCATATAGGTGGTCCGCTTTAGTTTATGTTTAAGAGTAGAGGTATCTTTGGTTAGTTGTTGAATCGGGGTTTGACTCGCATAACACTCCCGATTGGGAAGCGACTGAGATTATCACCAAGTGCCAAGGAAGACGTACGTGAAACTACCCCACGCCCACGCCGTGCGCGTAGAATATTCGGTTTGTAGTTCTGCACTCAGCCTTTTTTTGACGTCTGATATGTTTCTGTCGTTCATCTCTTCCCAATTTGCTTGACTCAATTCAACCATTCTTATATGTGGGAATAAGCCGTCTTATGCTGCGTGTCAGCGACAGGTATTTCGGGTCGCTCTCTACGCCGGATCTACGGACTCCGTACGTGCGGATCTAACGGTCGTTTTCCCTTGGATATCGGTCCCCTTTATCCCCTCAACGATTTATATGTACAGCCAGCTTTCTAGGTTTGCGATTTCCTATTTGAGCGGTCGGAGCGATCGGAATCATGCCTAGACGCGCTACGGGGCTTGGCCCGACTTGCTCCGCACCAACCAAGTACTACTATCGTTGAGGGCCAAGACTAAAAGTGGATATAACAAACCTAAAAAGCTGGCTGTGCATATATATGGAATCATATATATCGTTGAGGGGATATCTTCTTCCAAATCGGGTTCTTATCTCATTTAAGGGAATTCGACTTGGATCTTGGCCACTCATTCTCCTCCAGCACAACGGCTAACCATACCTGTAGGCAGTGCAGGAACTAACCCAGAAGCTTTTCCGTTTGTCGCTTTTCGTGCATGCTCATGACGTCGTCTGTTACCACCTATCCAGGTCGATACTTGAGTATCGCTCTCTGACCAGGCCTATTTTGCGGTCACGACTGTATCATCTAGAGAGCCCTCGAGCTCCAAACTCCGCACATTTACTCGGTAAGCTATGTCTATGTGTTTCATCTACAGAGCAAATGTGCATTGTGCACTAGCTGCGCAATTTGATTTTGAAATGATATGGATCTCTCGGACCTGTACAAAATCTATATTGGTCCAGCTAAGATGCCGAAAGCGAGGGAAGCGAGAGGGCCAGAGGCTCATAAGCATTACGACGAAGAGGCTCGGCAGTCGCCCCATGTTTGTCACATCCAATGGCGGTGGTCGTGTGCGTTTGCCATGACAATGACGCTGCAAATCACTGCAGACTTACCAAAGTAAGACTCCACGACTAAGTACCAGTGTACCAGTGTACTCGTACCACTCGCTGATTCCGCTCCGGAGCTTTTGAAGCGGTGACCGGATCAATCCAAAATATGCTTCTTTCCAAGCTCACCCCCCCGGTGTGTAACTCACATTCCACCTACAATTGGATGGGGTGAAAGAGGCTTGTCAGATTTCGCCCATGGACGGGGAACAACCCCACACGACACAATTCCGTTCTTGGTAAGTCAGGTAGGTGAGGTAGGTTCGGATATTGGGGCATGATGCCAGGATGCAGCCAGTAAACGGTAAACGGTAAACCTGATGGGCACTGTTTTGTGGATTTCCCATGTTATGTTTTTTCCCTCATCTTCATCTGTTTCCCTTTTCTTCTCAAGGGACTTTGAAGCTCCTTCCTCTTCCCCTCTTCAGCCTTTCTTCTCTTCTCTTCTGTCTTGTGCTGTCTCTTTTGCTTTTGCTGAGCTCAACTATCCTACGTCGGCATGTTGGGGGATATGACTCGCGCCATTGGGCGTTTGCCCCTCCATATCTACAGGACGTTGCTCAACCGGTCAGTTTTTCCTCGGGCGCATTTACGCCATTGTGAACATTACTAGACTTTTGCTAATATGGAGATAATAGACATTCGTTTTTTGGTCTACTCAGGTGTGTTTCCATGCGTATCCGGACTTGTCAATCAAAACCTCTGCTAAGATGAGATGGTGCAGACATATACTCATCAACATGACGTTCATTCTTATTTGGATCACGACTTTCAAGAATGGTATGCGCATGACTTCTCAAAACCTCCGTCAAAGAAGAACTCTAATTTCCATCTTCCAGCATATCGAATAGACGCCTCTATCCGACCGAAAATCCGAGTAAAATACCTCGAACAGGCGGATAAAAGGATCTTCGACTTTACATTCGAAGGACTGCTCCTCCAAAGTATATTCTCTATCCTCGGATACAGCTGGATGTACGCTCTCACCCGGCGCTCTAAACTCTCCATACTAGCAGCCCTCCCACCCTTTGCGCTTAATCTCCTCTACGCAGGAACCCACACTCTTTGCGCACCTCTAGATGTATTCGTACGTATTCCCAAACATCATCCTTCAATTTCTCCTCAATCCACAAATCCGAATCTAGATCTAATCTGTACATGAAAATAGGCATGGCTTTCCTACGGCGTAATCCACTTCATCTCCCCCTTCCTCGCCGCCTTCTGGCTGTGGCTATTCGCCTCGCCAGGTGTAGTATCCATCTTCGCATGGAGCTTCGGGATCCAAAATTGCTTGGGGATAATAACGCATCTCTCCTTCCCGACCGCAGCACCGTGGTATGGGGATCAATACGGCTATCCTCTTCCACCAGGAAACTACAGCATGCCAGGTTCCGCCGCAGGACTCGTGCGTGTTGACAAAGTCCTCGGGACACACATCTACCAAAACGCATTCAAAGCCAGTCCGCTCGTCTTTGGAGCATTCCCGAGTCTACATGGAGCATTTAGTTGCTGTTGTTTCTTTTTCGTCGCAAGATATAGCCGAAAAGGGGCGGGAATTCTGGGATTCTATGTGTTATGGCAGTGGTTTTCTACCATGTATCTACGACACCACTGGCGGCTCGACTTGTTGGGAGGGTTAATCTACTCCGCCTTTGTCTTCTCCATCTTCTACCGCAGTCTCCAACGCATGGATAAAGCCTACGCCCTCGGCGTCTCGGGCGGCAATGGATGGCAGCGATTATTCGAGGGAACGAGGTTACAAAATTTCTTTGATGGGCAATCTGGGTATGCACCTGTATTCTCGTCACCGAGGGAGGGCAGTTTAGATTTCGATATGCGGGAGCGAGACTCGGATTCAGATACAGATGTAGAGCAGGGGTGGGTTGATGACTTGGGGTTTACGTGGAAGAGCAAAGTTCCTTCTACGCGCGAGATTGTGGTTACGGGGGACAGATAGCATTACCCGGGGTTTGTTGCTGACGAGGTCATGATGTATACGATTATCGTTGTTTGGGACTCGGGCATGTGTATCGGTGTCTTCGGTGTACGGAGTCTGGGATACACAAAAGAGGCGCGGATGGGTGTATGTATGTCCGTATACGCGCGGCTTCTCTCGGATTGGGCGGCGTAAGGTTGTTTATTTGAGCCCTTTTTTTCTTTCTCTCGGAATGCTCGGATACGCGACGCACGTATTGGGATGGGATGGGAGGCTTGCGGGGACGGACTGACCGTATGTGCGGGAATTTAATTACACTTCAATTTTTCGGTCCATATTTTTTTCGGATTGTGGGGGGGTTGGGAAAGCTTGTTTGTGTGAAGTGGAGTGTTACCTTCTGGAACGAAGGACCTTTTCCATAAGCTGTGGAACACCTGACTTAAGGAAAGCCAAGAGTCAGCAGAACAGTGAAAGCTATTCGTAACGTTAAGAGTACTTGAGAGAATTAAGCAGCTCTTAAAGTATCTAGGTAGGTAGCGACATCCTATCCCCTTTTACGTAGGTAGGCACAGTCAGAAATTCAATATAGTCTAATAAGTCTCCTAACTCGCCCCCTTAGTCACTTTATCAACCCTCAGAATATAGGCTCCTAAGACAGCCCACGGGTAAGCTAGTAGTTAGCAAGTTAATTCCTCGTTCTCCCTTAACTTAAGACTATCAGTGACTTACAAAAATCTTTCAACACTCCTGGGAGTATTATCTTAGCCCTTAGCCAGCTGTTAGCTTTACATATTACCTCTTTTTATTCATGCTTCCTTAGTTCGTTCTACTACGATTCGCTCGCTTAATGTGGAATGCGAACTGGTGGTCAATGGAGAGGGTTTTTATGTTTTGATAAGGGAGGTATTATATATGGCGATATCAGAGGGCTTGGTGGGAAGAGGGTTTACTACGTGTGGTTTTGTTGTTGAGAAAATAGGAAATGATGGGCTGTTTAGCTTAGGGTATAGGATTGTACTCTATTAGCTAGCGTACCCTGGAATAGATAAAACTCGTTAAAATTTTGTTCGCTTCGAGTATACACTTGATAATATATTTGAATCAATACCGTTTAGATTAAGAATATTCTTCGTGTTATATTTAAAAGTAACCTGGGGGCTAACTACTTATTACATGCAAGTGATTCTTATGCTTTGAAGACATAGCGATTGTAGTAAATAGAGCTAGAATAACTATGGTTTTGCTCGTCTATTACGGGTACGATGTCTTTATAATTCGTATATAGCTAAGCGTTTTTACCTGAACATGTAATTATACTTCTATAAGGTAAATATATAAAGCGGTAGTGTTTACTCATACGTTAGGTAGGATAAGCGAGTTAAAAATTCAGGGTTAATAAACAGGGACTTTGCGTCGCTTTCATTTTATATGGTATATTCCCACACCACACCAGTTCTCGGAGCGGCATTTGCTCCGCGAGCTCAATGTTCCGTACAATCGTTACAAGTTAGCATTTGTAAAAAGTGTGGAACTCTAATTAGTTTGGTGTACCCTGAATGTACACCCTGAGTCAAACAGGCGACACATATAACCTGCGTGACAGGCGTTAGCTTTAACCTTTAACCCTTTTTACTTGTAGTTGAGATGAATTTGGTGGATGAGGCACTAAGAATACGACGAGTTGACGACGGTAACGTTGTCCCTTGTTTTAGTATTGGGTGCAATTAAAAAGCCTCCGATCTTTCGGGAGGGGTTTGTCTATCGTTCTTCATATTTTGAGACTAAGGAGCTATCATGGACCACGACTTGAGTACATACAGGTGGATCATGAGATATTATAAATGAAATATGATAATTTGCGATTGAACTAGAGGGAGAAATGTTACGAGATAGAAAGAGGAGAACTCTCCGGTTTGTAAATTAAGGTATAGGTAGGTATTGAATACGCAGAGTTGACGCTATTGCTAGTGAGTAGTGATTGAATAGAAAGCATCTAAACAAGAAATATAGAATATCAATTATAAATTCCTAAACTCGAAGAATGGGTTTTAATATCTCTTCGCATCTAGGACATACCTTGATCTCGAAGTCACGAGACCCCTCGTATNCATCTACACCTCCTCCGCATCTCCATCCCATATAACCCCCACCATCACACCTCCACCCCCCTCGCCAAAATGCCACCCCGTCCCCATTCATTCCTCCTAAAACTCAGGCCCCCCTCATCTCATCTTCCTCTTATTTCCACCCGTCATTTCACCTCTCCATCAAAACCCTCTCCCCTAGCCAACCAAAAAATCCTCATCACCGGCGCATCACGCGGAATCGGCCTCGCAATCGCCACCCGCTTCGCCCGAGAAGGGGGGAGTTGTATCTTAGTAGGTAGGAACCGCGCTGTATTAGAGGAGGTGAAGGGGAGCTTAGCTAGTCTTGGGGATGCGGGGCATGGGCATGAACATGAGATTGTAGTTGGGGATGTAGGACAGGAGGGGTTTTGGAGGGGGGAGTTTAGGGGGAGGGTTAGTTCTTTTTTTCTCTTTCTGTCTTTCTTAATCCTTTGACTTTTTATTCTTACTATTTTCTATGCCCTGCTTTGCGCTGGAAAACGTGATCAAAATGAGGGAGTAGAACTAACAAATATGAATAGAAAGATATAACACATCTCATCAACGCGGCGGGAATCACGCATTCCTCTCCGCTGTTCACAACACAAATCTCCTCTCTCGAGTCGGTGATGCAGACGAATCTCATGGGTACCATGTTAGCATGTCGGATTGTCGGATTGGGGATGTTGAAGAATAAACAGGGTGAGTAATGTCCTTTTCCCATCCTACTCTTTTGTGTTTTCATATTCCAATTACACCCCAATTTACCTTCTATTTAACGCTCTTACCCCCTCATTTCCCGCCACCCTTTTGAAAGACCTTTCTTTTCTTGGGCTGAAGAGAGAGAGAGAGAAGAGAAATTGATACTAAGAGAAACTAGGATGTATCATAAACATCGCCTCCCTTCTAGGACTGAAAGGCGGCCGTGGAAGCTCGGCGTATGCAGCAAGTAAAGCAGGAGTAATAGGTAAACTATCTCCCTACCTACAAATCAACTCCCCTCCATATGAGAGAGAGAGAGAGCTGCGCCCCCACCGAAGAGAAACTCCAAGGACTAACAGAAACCAGGCTTCACACGCGCCCTAGCAGCCGAAGCAGGCGAGAAAGGAATCCGAGTAAACGTAATAGTCCCGGGTTACATAGAAACAGATATGACAGCCGGTACGTTCACATTTCTTTTCATTTCCTCCCAAACACTCTTTCTATCTCAACATATTGGTAGAAGCACCTTTGGAAACACAATTCCATTTCTTAACTTCGGTGTTTTCGTCTACCTACCATGCATGCTATCAAAACCATCCTTATTCCGTCTGGTTAGTATGCTAAGAAAACCACCCCATCTAATATACAAACAGCTATGCCTCCCTTAGCACGCACCACCGCCCTAAACGCCATACCCCTGAAACGTTTCGGTACCCCCTCGGAGATAGCAGACGCCGCCCTCTTCTTAGCCACCAACGCATATGCAAACAATTGTGTTCTCAATCTGGATGGTGGATTGAGTGCCATGTGATCACTCATGTGTCGCAAAAACAAGGAAGGAAGAGGAAAAGAGAGAATATTACAATGAACTTTCCGGGATTCATATCCATTTCATCCCACACACCGTAGACGCCGGGTTATTTTTGAGGTGTAATTTCAAGGTATTTGGGCGGTTTGGATGGACATTGGTGTATCAATCATCATCGATGATGATAGCACCATCTGTATCTTCCACGATTATGATATCGTCATCGTCTGGCACAGCAGTCTGAAGCTTCGATCGCTTAGCCTGATGCTCAGCCTCTTCAACTTGTGAGATGGTTCGTTTCTTGATTGGGGAGGAGCCATTTGGTTCAGATGCGTTGCCATTGCCGTTTGTGACAGAAGGCTCCGCAGCGTGAACACCATTTCCATTACTTGAGCTCGAAGGCTTCTTCTTCCTGGGGATTGGCGATTGAGGTTCTTGTGGTTCTGAACCGTCGGTGGGCGCAGAAACTGGTGGTGGAAAATTTATTGCTTGAATGGGCTTGCCATCTGCTGCGGTTCTGTGCGATTATTAGAGGAATAGGCGAATGTATCGCTATGTTAATAGACTTACGATTCCTGCACAATGAGCTCCAGATTGACCCGTGGATTGTCGTCATCTTCATCAATGATTGTCAAGAAGGTATCACCTCCGATGCCTATAAGACACAATTAGTAGATTTTACAAAAATTCACAATCTAGCACATACCGAGTTCACCAAATGTCTTGGTCAAGTTTTCGGTTTCTTCGACATCGTAAAGCAAATCGGATCCCTTGTTAACGACAATCTCTTCACCGTAACCCAACTCCAGCCGCAAGAAGTCCTCAACCAGATTTCCCAGAGTGGCCCGACTTGTATCAACAAGAAGTGACGTATACGCAACACTGCATACTGGGCAGTCGGGATTCGGAGGTCGGCTAACATCTGAGGCAAGCAGTCTTTGGGAAGCGAATGGTGAGAGATATGTCTTTGAGGAGGATTGTTAGAACTTGAGCTTTGCGCGCAGCGGTAATTGAGATGTAACTTACCTCCTTAACAACGGAATAATCGCCTCGAAGAACCTTAAACGATTGCAAGACACACAACCCAGCAACTATAGCATTGGTGGTTGCAATGGCTGGAATGATATTTCCCGCCATCTGTTTGATGTCAAATCGAGACTTACATTCGATGCCAAAGACTATTGATCGCAAATTTGCGCTTGCTGTCACGAAATCTAGGGTATCTTCATCATCTTTATCGAATGTGATGACTGGCTGAGCCGAATCACCATTCGTGGCAGCTTTCATGGATTCCATTCTCTTACTCAAACGCTCCAGACTTGTGAAGGTTAGTATCCGCGGTTAGGGTTGGAATATAAGATAAGAAACTGACCTGTCTTTGAAAACAACCACATTCTCCTCAAGTGTCCAGACTCTTTGACCATCCTTCAATATCTCCTCAGTTGTTCGCTGGCTACCCGTCTTTTGTTCGATAATACCTGCATAGCTTAACGGCTGAGGTGGTCGTCGGGTCTTCCACATTTCTTCCATTGAGCGCAAGCGATTGATATCATCCTGATATACTTTATCGAATAAAAGTTGTGGAAAAGCTGGTGTACCCATAGATTCTCTAATATTTTTCAAAGCCTCAGCTTCCTGACGTAACTTCTCGATCTCCTTGGCTGTGAACTTTTAGCAGAGTCGTAATATGTAGTGCGTTTGAGGTATGACCGTACCATTTTCCGAGTCTTCCGAATTATCAATTTGTGCTGATTCTTCCTCACTAGCACCGAAAATTTCACTACAAAATGTCAGATTTGGAATGCTGGGTCAAGGGAGCAAAACCAACGTCAATAGGTAACTCTTTCCCCATACAATGCAATGAATTGGCTGGCTTGGTGTACTTCGAATTGTGCATACGGGAAAACTCTTTGGAGTTTCTTTTGCTGTGCAATCATAACATGCCGTAACACCCTTCTTGATGACCTGAACTTGACCATTGAAACCAGTAGTGCCACTCTCAATTAAAGGAATGTCCGCTGCCAGGCACATTCTGTTTACATGCCGTCTCGCCTCCAAGTTATCCAGAGCATTGAAAACCATAGTGAACCCTTTGAACCAGGCAACATTGAATTGGGGGTCCTTGATGTTGGCATGGTGAGCCTCGATTTTTACATCTGGATTGAACGCATGCGCCGCCTCTTTCGCAACCTGTTTACCATATGTATTAGCTCCTTGTGATCGCAGATGACGATAGGTGACCAACCAAAGCCTTCGATTTCTTTATATGCTCGTGGCGAAAGAGGAATTGTCGATTGAGGTTGCTGAGATCAATAGTGTCCAAGTCAACAATATGGATGTCTCCAAATCCCGTAAGAACCAGATTCTTGAGAAGTTCGCAGCCAATTCCTCCAGCTCCGACCATCAAGATTCGAGCCTATGAAGTATATGTTAGCCAGTGATCTTTTCTGTGAAGGCACGCGCGCAATCCACAACTCGTCTGCATCACTAAGCATCCCCCAGTCCTCAGAATGCGCAATGAGAGTATGCCAGGGGCAAAATTGACCATATCCCAATCGGAAGTTCCAGCTCATCAATTCGAGATATATTCCTCCATGAACTGCGCAAAGCAGCGCAAATTTTCCGTTGGGGGGATTTGAAGCTTACCTCCTTCACCAGGGCGTTTGTAGGGGTGCCCAGGGACTTCTGGTAGGACTGGTCGCGCCTCGTTGGTTTGACCATTTTGGCGGCTCGCAGAATGTGGGCGTAAAGCAAGAAAAAAAATCAAAACTGAAGTCTTAGAGAGAATATATTGTTTTCATGGAGGTGTGGTGAAGTTGCAGTTGGAGAAAGTTGCGATGCGATGCGACAACCAACGCGATCTCTGTACGGAGAGTTCAGCGCGCGATGACCTACCAGGTAGGTGGTAGCTGCTCACTGCTGCTGCAGTCAACTCTTATCGATGGCGCACGGACCCAACTTGTGTCACCTCCGAGTTGATTATATAAAATGTCCCAAAGAAGCAACACAAACACGCAAACATATGAGAAAGAATTCCGAACTTCAGAATGTCTGATTCCGAGCCAGACAACGATCTTCTAGATTTTCTAAGGGGCCATTTTGCTCAGAAAAAGGCACCAGCTATTCCAAAAACACATGTGTTGGAGGGAGCGGAATATGTGTATGACAACGCCATTGATGTCGCTCTCAACTCCCAAGCAACCATTGCTGCAGCAGCCATGATCTATTCCCAAATGGAGAAGAAGGAATACTCCACCAAGAATTGGGCATCACATCCATTCCATCCACAGTCCAAGGACGAGAGTACGGTAGATTTCATTTTCACAATGGATCTTTTGAACTTCTCCTTCTGGTCCGAGCGTGATGACGAAGAACGCTTTGCTATTGAGTATCAGGGGAAGAAGTGGACGGGATATGCAAGTTTGGTTGCGGCTCTGCAACGAGCTCTTGAAGAGGGTTCGTTGTCAATTAGCTCCTTGGGAGAATCTTAATTGACTTTCATCTGTCCCAGGTATTCCCATCACTTCCTCGGATTTCTGGCAAAACCAAGACGAATGTACAGACGAGGTTCTAAAACATGTTTTTAGGAGTGCCACAGATGAAGAAATACCCCTTTTTGCGGAAAGGGTAAGATGTCTACGAGAAGCAGGTCAAATACTTTACGAGGTGCGATGCAACATTCCTTGGCAAAAGTAAGTTGCCGCTAATTGCTTTCCGTAGAAATACAATTGCAGCTTCACAAAGTGTATTGCAGCTGCCAATCACTCTGCGGCTGCATTGGTCAACATACTTGCAGACGATTTCCCTTGCTTCAATGATGTTATGTCCTATGAAAACCGCAAAAGCGTCCGCTTCCTTAAGCGAGCCCAGATCTGCGTTGCAGATATATGGGCAGCTTTTGATGGCGAATCATATGGAGAGTTCCATGATATCGATACCTCCATCACCATCTTCGCAGACTATAGAGTACCACAGATACTGAATACATTGGGGTGTCTGTGGTATAGCCCAACTCTCGAAAGTGCAATAAACCAAAAGCAGATCATTGAGAGTGGTCACCCCTGGGAGATCCAGTTGAGAGGTTTGCGTACCATTTGCAATACTTGATTATTGCTGACATCTATCAGGCTGTAGTATTTGGTGTGTTGAACTGATTCGCAAGGAGATTCTCAGGAAGAACCCAGCTGCGAAGGTCAACGCCATACTGATTGATTTCTTCCTTTATGATACGATGAAAAAGAGAGAGGCAGCAGGGCAAGAGACAATACCCCATCACAGGACCAGAAGTATTTGGTACTGATTGGACAGTCTGGAAAAGTTTATACCTGCTTTTAGAGAGAAAAAATGTCAATTCGCTCTAAATAATTGTGTGATGTAAGTCTTAAGATTCACTCGTAAATATATCCCACTTCTTTCGACTGGTGAATCGGACTTTGGTACAATAGCCATTGGCTAGCGCTCTTAGCTCTTGTAGCTGGGGTAGTACCTGGACTAGCGTAGTTCACTTTCATATCAACCTCGCTTCTTTCACGAAAGTCACAAACTCCACTTGCCAACTACTCCATCGAGGACTAACCCAGAACGAATCGTCCAACATCCGTCAAGAAGATCAACAACGCTTGCCTCGTGTATCTGACGAGTGTGAAAAAGCGCCAGCTCCCTTGATAGCAACAGATTTGTGTCTTGCAAAGAAATCCGAATCGTCTCCATATCCTGACAGCCACATTTCCACCCAAGTGCATCTCGCAACATTCTCTGGTCGCTTTCTACAGGTAATTCATTAGGCATATGTCACATCGGATCCTTGTACTGATCTGTCAGTTACAGAAGCCAGATCAGATAGTGTTGGTTGGCCACGTTGGTGAATATGGCGTCTAACCAACTCATTGGTGAGCTTCTCAGTGAGCTTCCTGCTGCACTGGCACAACATGAAGACACCTTACAACTACCCCAAATGTCTATTCTGCCTCACGATAATCCAGTAGAAATGGATTATACCCTAACGACCTATGGGGGTCAACCTCACTACCTCACATTCCCATCCAGCAGCCAGAGCAGCCAGGTAATCCCCCCCCCCTCAATTTACAACGAAAGACCTTAACATTTATGTTTAGATCAATGAAAACCCCTCAGGAGCCACTCTAACCTTCTGGTTCTTCCCCACTGAAATCAGAGAACTGATATTCTCCTTCGCCCTCTTCCCAGCCCATCCTGCAAAACACGGAATGCACCATGTAACAGCCTACTCAAAGCACCCACTACTCGTCGCGCTGCGTGGAGACACACAACTGTATTCCGAAGCAATCGAGGTCTTCTACAAGCTCAACACGGTATTCTACACGATCAACAACTACAAGGATTTCTGTGGTCCGGGTGAACTCGAGCGCGTTCAGAAAGTGAAACACCTTGGGGTCGATTTGTCGTTCAAGTAAGTTTCCCATTACCCTTGGATTACAGAGATGATGATAAAGATGGAGATGGAAAAGACGCTGATAAGAAAAAAGTTACAAGGAGTTTCAAGCAGATAATATGCTCTTCATATTCGGGCACGGCGGCATTTCCAATTCGCCACACATCTCCAAGTACTTACAATTTCTCCTCATCCGCGACCGCATTTCATGGATACACTCCCGCTACCGAGTCTCCGTTAACCTTCCGAAGCCCCAACACGTCGACCAATTGCGCCAATCCCTTCTACTTACCGCCCCTTCCCTCGAAACCCTCTCGCTAAATCTACACCACGAAAGCGACGGGTATTGGAACGCCTACCTAATAGTGAAGGAAATGGCAAACCACTGTGAAAAATTAAGATTTGTCACGCTTAATTTCCACAAAAAAGGGCCGTGGGATAGTGATCAGAGTCGGTTCGATTGGTGGTATTTGAGATATCCTAATAACGCAACAAGGCGTATGGTTGATGGACTTCATCATCTTGCTGTGCAGGTAACACATCTTTTTGGGAAGAGAGGCGTTGCGGCGAGAATCATTAACAGAGAGACGCGTGAGTATGTTGTGCAGTGGAAATGGGAGGCTCCGCAAGGAAAGGTTCTGGAACTCAATGAGAATGTGGTTGATGTTGATTGTAAGGAGTTTCATGATGGGGAGTGTCATTATGGAAAGTGTGGGGTGGATTGCCCCGGGAAGCATGGGGATAAAGTAGTCCTAAAGGACTTTTTTTACTAAGGATTGGGGGATTGTGTGGTGTGGGGGTGGTGAGGGCGAAGAGAAAATTGGGATGGAAGGAAAAGGCGACGATGAAGAATGAAAGGGCGATGATGACGAGTACGAGGTTGACGAGGAGAGTGAAAATGAATCGAGACGGTTGTAGGATAATAAGGCTATGTTTAGGCTATGGAGGGAGAGTAAGATAATTTTCATGAGATGAACAACATACCATTTCTATATGCCCTACAATCCTCCCAAGATATAGTCTTTCTTTCTCTCTTCCCTTGTTTCTCTTCTTTACCCTAAACTACTCTCCTCTTTACCCTAAACTACTCTCCTCTTTACCCTAAACTCCTCTCCTCTTTACCCTAAACTACTCTCCTCTTTACCCTAAACTACTCTCCTCTTTCCCCTTAATAACTAATAACTACTACATTAACAAATACAATACACCCCTATATTGCCGAAAACCCTTTCTGTTATAACTTAACCCTAAATAACATGATAGATATCTAAAGGCTATCTTTAATACCTTGACTAAGTATAATACTTTGGAAAAGTTAGAAGATTCTATAAAATCAATATTTAACTTATTAACTATATACGTAAATCTAATAATCTATTATATTCTCTCTAATTTCTAAACAACCGCTTTCTATCATAGAGTAACTTACGCGAAGACTTCTCATCTCTCTATTTCTTATAATTAATCTTATTATTCTTATTCTAGAATAATTCTTATATACGTCCGGTATTACTTTAGGCAATAATATCCACGTCTTTCATAAAATTCTACCACCAAATAAAACTTCCAGAATCCAATACTTACAGGTGCCAAAAATCCCCTCCTTAGATGTAACTATCACGTAAATGATCCATGATATTCACCAATCCTCTAAGAACTCACATACTCCACTCCTACTTCAAAAGATCCGCCGCCTTTTCTGCAACCGCATAAACACTCCCCACAATATTCCCCCCGACATGAAGCGGGAAAACACTAGCATCAACAACCCTCACCCCCTTAATCCCTCTCACCCTAAGCCTCTCATCAACCACTCCCTCCCCTTCTTTCCCCATCCCAACCGTTCCAATGGGATGATACTCCGTCCCCGTATACTCCCTCACAAACCCCCTTCTCACCTGCTCACTCCCCAGCCCAACCTCTTTTCCTGGGAAACTCCTGCTTTTGACTTTCTCCCTCAACGGCTCAGTAGCACAGATTCTCTCAATGAGAGACACCGCTTTCGACAAAATAATAGCGTCCGCGGGATGGGAGTGATACCCCGGGTCGATGTCCGGGTCATCAGATGGGTTGGAGGTACGAATATGACAGAAACCAACGGATAGCGGTCGACATATAGCAGCGCCTACCGTGAACCCCTGTTGTCCCTTCATGTTCTCCGGTGGCGTGAAGAATGCAGTTTGCTCATCGAGACCTTCAACGTTCAAGGTGACGGGGAGGAAGACGAGTTGTATACTCGCGTCTTCTTTTTTGCCTAGTCCCTCGGCTAGTAATTTCCTCGCTTGTTCCGGTAATGATTTGACTCCTGGAGGTGGATGGAGAATCAGATTTTGAAGTTCCGAAATTTCCTCGGGTGTAGCAAGCGCAGCAAAACTCGCAAAACAATGTGTCGATCCCCCGCTGGACATTGGTCCCGTGCGTGTGCTCATATACTCCATCATCGCTTTCTCGCTCTCTTGTGGATCTTGGAGGAGGTCAAGGGTATACTCCCCATCTACAACTTCATACGAAAGTCCCGTCACGGGGTGGTCCTGAAGATTCTCTCCCACGCGAGGATTTGGTATGAGACATTGTACCCCTGCCTTCTTAAGAATCTCTGGATCTCCAATTCCTGATAGCTCGAGGATTTGAGGGGACTTGATGACGCCTGCTGCGAGGATGATTTCTTTCTTCACTCTGACGGTGTATTCTTGGTTTGCATGGCGGAATGAAACGCCTGTGACTGAGCTCAAGTCCTTAGCGAGGACGAGCTTAGTGACCAAGGCGTTGGTCAAGACGTGAAGGTTTGGACGTGAAGCATTAGGGAGGAGATACCCCGAAACAGCATAACTCCTCGTTGCACACGCAGGTCCAGGTGATCGATCAATAGTACTCAATCCATGGAATGTCCCCAGATGATTCCCACTCCACGCATCGAGAGGAAGTCCGATATTCTCCCCAGCCGTAGAGGATGCCGTTACCCATTCCTTCTCAATGGGACAACGCCATGTAGAGAAAGAGGTGCGTATCGGACCCTCACTTCCATGGAATTGTCCGTCATGCTGAGTTTCCAGTGGGATATTGGATTCAGTTGAATAAGGAGGAGGAATGAACTTTTCAGCTTTTTTAAAGTACGGTAATAGACCTTCAAAATCCCACCCTGGATTTCCAAGTTTGGCCCAATCATCGTAATCTAACGCCTGGCCACGGTTATAAATCTGGTAATTGATAGCACTCGATCCGCCCAGACCTTTTCCACGAGACCACTCTATGCTCTTCCCATGAGAATATACCTTTCCACCAAAACTCAAAGTAAGCATCTAAACCAAACAACCACCCTTCCTTTCCACTTCTTTTCTTAAACAAGCTTGAAATTGGAATATCTACATACCTGCGGAACCGTCCTAAACTTCCAATCATACCTCCCATCCCCAATCATCTTCGGATACGCCGCAGGCATCAACACCAACGGATCCCCAAAGTGACTCGGTCCCGCTTCCAGAACCCCAATTTGCACATCAGGGTTCTCAGATAATCTCGCGGCGACAGTGAGACCTGCTGTCCCACCACCAACGACCACGAAATCGAAGTCCTGCTCAAGGAACTGCTCCAGGGAGCTAAGAGTGGAGAATGGAGCCGCCATATTGAGAATGATGAATTGTCTTGTTTTGAGATTGATTGATGATGATATAGGGAGGGGGATAGGAAGCGGAGAGCATTGAAAAGCACTTTTGTAGTTCATCCGGGAATCCGAAATGTGACACTGCAGAACTAGAACACAAACTGCGGCATCAATTGGCTACTAGACTGAAACGCGGAATCTGCAATGAGGGAGGGGTAGAGAGGGAGTTTAATCAGCTTACTTGCCAGCTTAGGTAAGACTGAGCGAACTTGGGGCGGGCTGTAAGATATCTGGTCATTACTTTGTGCACAATATAAAATACTAAACTTCTAGTACAAGTAAAGTTATTGTCTTAGTATACCTAGACTAATTTTTCCAAGCCCCTTAGATAACTCCGCATAACGGCTTAAGTTGTGCGAAACTTTCAGGATAATATTATTCTAAGAGAGGTGTGAACAGAGTAACGACCACGTCTTTCGCGAAAACTAGACCATCAATGCGGGCAAGAATTCAGGGCTGCCTTTGTGGCGCTGGGCTACGCAAGCACGTTGATAGCAAAAGAAGAAGCAACATCAGGATTTGGGGAAATTAGAATTCAATTCCCAATTGCTGAACGAAATGCGAGGAGACCAGATGAAGAGATCTGTCATAAGAACAAGCTACATCAATTACCCACCAAGAGCTTCTATCTCACGTCACGGACAAAAACTCGAATAGCCGAAAAGGAACTATATTCGGGGTCCATATCACAATAGACCAAATGTATGGTCCCCATTGATCTTACCATTAACGCCCATGGATACCATACCCCCAACAACTGCAGGGCCGCCCGCATAAAGCTATTATAAGTAAGCATTGCAGAATCAGCTGACTTCTTAAGACTTACCTCTCCGATGGACAATTCGTTTGTGGTCTTGTGTTGTGCAGTGTCTTTGAGTAGAATCTCGACACTTGTCACGGGCGGACCAAAGTGAGCAAAGTTCCCTGAGGACTTGTCCACTCGGTAATCATAGATAGCACTTTGGGTGATTGCGCCAGCAACCTTAGGAGATGTAAGAGCATAAACAATCCTAGATCCGGTGTAAATTCGCAAGTCTGATAGATCCTTAGCGCTAAGAGGAGGCGAGTCTGCCCCGATTTGGTGGGGGATGTAAATCAGACGCAGTTGCCCAGGAACATTGCCAATGATTGGGCGAAGGGAGTCGAAGAGACGGGAGAACATGGTTGGACTTGGTAGAACTCCGCCATCGTGGAGTGTACGAGTTTGAAGTGAGTGGATGATGCGGTAAACGGGAGAGGACATCTTTTCTGTAGTTTCTGAAAGAACCTTTGCCATTGTTTCCGGCGATGCGACAATGACAGTAGGAGCAACACCTTGGGTTGCCAAAACCAGATCTGGATTCTTGACTGCAACCGAGTTCAATGCAACAGAGGCGTTTGAGTAGAGGGCAGCGAGGGTCAAGGTGAGTGGGAAAATGGTTGCCAATGATACAACAGGAAGGAATAAGTCTGTGGGCTTCAATCGTTGTGTTGTTGGCACCGAGTAAAGCTGACCAGCAACGCCAGCAACGATGTTGGCGTGGGTGTATTCCACAAGTTCACCAGCAGGAGAGAAAGCCATTACCTTCTTGGGCTCGATTGTTCGATCAATAGCTGGGAGATCTGCTCCACTGGATGGTGATGCATCTTGAATAATTTCTTGCCATGTTGAAACATTAACTGGCCCACCGGTACCGGTTGGGACCTCATTCCAATCCATATGTTTGCTGCCATCGTCGACGACCCAAACAAGTTGCTTCAGGGCAGGGTAGCTTTTGGAAACGACATCAAAAGGGAATGATCCAACTGCGGCTACAACAGCATCTGATTTTGACTGTTTGAGAAATGAGATGATCTGATCAATTGGTTGGTCATAAGGAACAAGTGTCACGTCCAAATCGTAGAAGGCGCAGGCAAACAATGTAGCCAAGAATTCCACCGAGTTGGGGAGATAGATGGCCACATTCTTTCCCCCGTTCTGCTTCAGATGCTGACCAATTAGGTTGATTTGTCGACTGACATCAGCTATCTCTAGCCATTAGTATGAAGATGTGGAAAAACACTGAAGGCACTTACAAAGATTGTGGTCTACCGTCTTTTCCGAGCCGAGTATGGTCAAAAGCCTTCCTTTTTCGCCTGCTGGAGTACCCTCTGCATCGACTTTTCCGGTGACCACTCTTTGCCAGATATCCCGCAAATCTCCATCTCGTCCTCGGCTCCATTTCGAATCGGTTGCGTCCTTGACATTCAGACCCGAGGCAAGCGGAGTACCGTGAGGAGCGGAGTGGCATCGATATACGGAAGACTCTCCTTCTTGTCGGACCGGCGAGGCTTGCGCCTGGCGGGCGAGAAGCATTGGATGTGCATCGGGATCGCGGGAGTTGACGATCGAGTAGATAGTAAAGGTAACGATGGACCCTGCGATGATGGTGGTGTAGATATCCCACTGGCCAAAGAGATCCGTGACGAACTCATCGAGCTTCAGCATGAAGTTGTCCATGATTGCAGAGGTAGTACTGCAAGTACTCACTCGTACCCGTTGATGATGATTCTGAATGTACTCGCAGAGGTTTCACACAATCAGCCAACGCCTTAGTAAAGCTCCGTCTGTACGGAGTTGGCTTACAAGGCTGGGAGGGGCGTAGGCGGGACAATCGGCGGTTCTGCGGGTGGTGGGGAAGTGCCTGGATTGGGTACCTGCGCCCAGTGGACATGTGGTGAGCCTGATTTGCAGCCCAGTTTCTGAGGTACCTATCCCCCATCGCGAACTTTCAAAACAACCTGAACATTAACCTCCTGCAACTTGATTCCACATCCATCGCCAAAATGATATAGGCACAACCTTTCAGAGGCAGCTCCGTACTAACCAGCAGCGACTCCTTGACCACACAAACACTGACACATAGAGACAGAGACAGAACCCAATCGCAATCAGTACGTGCATTCATGACAGTCCTTTGTTGACATGCGACCCTCAAACTTGCCATCATGCTAATCTTACATTCAAATAGAATAAATACAATACACTGAAACTCTCTGAAACATCTCGCAATGTCTCGACAAATGACTTCCGTCTACCCCTCAACTCCTACAAGACTGCCACAAGCTCCCTCGGCCCCAGCTACGCCAGTAACAGGAACATGGCGGCACCCTAAGATGGATGAGATTATCAGACGGCAAAATGCAGCTAGTTTCACAGACAGAAACATTATCACGATTCTCTACAACCTTGGTGGTATGACGGTGGTGTATTCTATAGGAAGATCAATCTGGAAGTAGTGAGTATTGTCTCTCTACAAGGATAGAGCTTTGTTAACCAAAATTGTAGCTTTCCAAGTCTCCACAATCAGGACCACTTCCTCCAGCCATACGCATCATGGACTTACTACCTTCTCCACGCAGTCATGCTGTACAATATTGCTCTTGCTCTCTACCCCCTCGCACGATCCCCCGACCCCGTCGAAGATATCCCTCTCACCCCCGGACAGCGAAAACTATTTGGCCTACCCCCGAGCTCAAGGGCTGCCACACCGGACGCCCAGTACTCGA
The DNA here is from genome assembly GCA_900184765.1 of Hymenoscyphus fraxineus. Lineage (NCBI taxonomy): Eukaryota > Fungi > Ascomycota > Leotiomycetes > Helotiales > Helotiaceae > Hymenoscyphus > Hymenoscyphus fraxineus. Next base: position 1,198,354 of record LT855413.1, on the reverse strand, counting down.
CCCCTCCCAAATACAAGAGAACTCCAATCATGAACCATTCGCCGGTCGGAAGAGGAAGCAATGCCAATTCACCATTATCCGGAAAAGGACCAGGAAACGGAATAGAAAGCGACTTAGCTGGCAGTTTTTTTGGATCGTCCTATGGGCCGTCTTCACCGCTAGTACAGAAGGCAATGGGAGACGGCTCAGGGGGATACAGAAGGCGGTCGTATGGTTCAGCAAGCCCACTTGGTGGCTCAACTCCTAAATTCATGGCGGAGGCACCAGGATCTCCAAGTCCCTCACCCGCCAGAAACCCCTCTGTTGGGCTGAATAGCAAATGGCTTTACGACAAAGAAAGAAGAAATTCGGGGAGTGCAAGACTGTATACGTAATGGAGGTTGTATGGAATTGAATTTTGTAATGAGTAGATACCCCTCTGGCGACTAGAATAAAAGAATGTATCAGCCACAGCTGCAGCAACCCTGAATTTGTAAACATTTCAAGAAAAGGTTAGTTAATTCGCAATGCGGATTTTGTGATTGTGATTCACCAGGACCGATTTTGGCCTTGAGAATGAATATATTGAGTAATATATTGAGTTGCTCCGATGGCTTCTAGTTTGGTTCTAGATGGTCAATCACCAGATTGCACCAAGATAAGTAAGTGTAGGCGAGGCCATCAACCACCAAACGAATGCTATACACCTACTAAACCTTCACATGCACACGACCACACGACAAATGCCAGACACAAGTCACGATGGGAGCGTCTGACTCGAAGCTCGTCTTTAAAAAGGGCATTTTCAAGCTTTCAGAAGAGAGAGAGATCGCGGCTGACGACCCATATTGGGCATCTGTAAGGCTACCATTAGCATCATGAAGCTCCAGGCGCATCCGAAGTTGACCAGATGAACATAGTTCTGGGAGCTCCCAGAGTCCACTGAGGATATCTTCAGTCTATTTTCCCCAGCAGACATCCGCAGAACCCGCGATACGGCGCTCGAGAACCTCGAAACACTCATCCTCGCCGTCACCAGTCGACTCTTTATCTTACGCCACCATCCGTCATTCCCAGACCCCGAATTCGCACCAGAGAAGGATGCGCTGAACTGCATACGCGTGCTCACTCGCATATTACCATATCTATACGAAGCAGAACAGCTGCAACCATGGGAGGACAAGTTCTTTTGGGGCGTGAGGAGGAAACGGACACGGTACATAGGAGCCAAGATCTGGATGAATGCGCCCAACTGACTGGTATCTAGAAAAGCTGCGTTGGCACGAGACGTACTGTTTGATGAGTCGCAGGAGGAATTGGCAAAGTTAGAGGCCGCGGGTGAAGAATTTGAGGAGGTTAAACCTCTGGCCGAAGAGCTGATTGACACATTGGTGGACCTTCTCTTCTTTGCCGATTTCACCCTGCCAAAACCATCAAATGTCAAGAATAAAGTCACGTATGCGATATGGTCGAGCGGAGTGGGATGCAATACTTCCGTGGGAACAAGTAGGGAGTTTGAGAGCAATAGGACGGAAGTGCTGCGTTTGCTCTTGACTCTTACTAGTCAGAGCATGTACATGTCTGCAAATCTGCTTCCAGTGACAGGTGTTAAAGCGATTTCTTATATCGTTACCTGCCCGGATAAGCAGGTCGTGCTTTCAACATTGTGCTCTCTGCTGAATACAGTAAGTTGGCCGCACCGAATTGGCCCCTCATATGGAGGTACTAATTCGAATCTAGTCTCTCAAATATAATCCCGCGTCTTGGAAGATCCCATATAATGTTCAGGTCTTCAAAGATCCAAAGCTGATACTTGTCACATACTCAATACAGGTGAGTTACGGTTCACCGGTATTCTCGCATACTTCTCTAACAGATTGCAGTTTCTCCTGGTAGTCCTTCTGTATCCCATACCTGAGTCGGACCCAAACCATGCAAAGAAAAGTAAGCAAATGCAGATTGCGATTTTTCTCTCATACTGACCAGTTAGATTACTTTCGTCATTTCCTGGGACGATTACATCGACCTCAAGACTTCCAATTCATTACGGATGGAATTACTAGGGTTCTCAATTATCCTCTCCATGCCAGTACATCCTACATACCTGGAAACCAAGAGAAAAACAACAAACTCACATCCGAGATGATCATGTTCTTCTGGGAAGTGACTCAATGCAATAAGAGATTCCGAAGCTTCATAATCGATACCAATCGGTCTCACGACTTTCTAGTCTTGTTATTCTACTATGCTATTGATTACAAGCTGGACGCTTCCAAGCAAGGAATCGTGCGGATGTGCGTTTTTATATTACAAACTCTAAGCGTGGAGCCAAATTTTGGGAAGAGTTTGAATAAGAAATTTGAAAATCAGGAAACCTTACCCATGACAATTAGGTTACAAAATTTCAGCGGATCATATGCTGATTTCATCATACACGTCAGTTTGGGCAGAGATTTTTAGGAGAAAGGTTGCTAACTAATAACAGTCCATATACAACATAATTACCACGAGCCAGGGAAAGCTCACTGCTATCTACCCAGCTTTACTAGCAGTCATAAACAATGTCGCTGCTCACCTTGAAAATCTGAGCGCATCTGCGTCTTCAAAACTCCTTCAGCTCTTTTCATCCATGTCTTCTCCAGGATTTCTTCTTGGTAATGACAGCAATCATAACCTGCTTCAATCGCTGCTAGAAAGCATGAACGCAATCATTGAACACCAATTTTCTAGTAAGTGCTTTTTTCATCAGAGATCGCATTGTAGGGGAGACTAATATCTATTCAGAGAACCCAAATTTCGTCTATGCAGTCTTACGAAATAAGAAGAGATTCGAGGGCAAGTGATCGTAAATTTGGAAGCCCCTTGACTTTTACTGATTCGTTTAGCATTACGATCATTCACACTCGAAAGTGGACAAGAGGAAATAGAGAGAAGAAACCGAAGGAGAAAAGAACGTGGCCCGGTTGATCCCCTAGACTTGAGTGAAAGTCGTCGAGGCTCTGTGGATAGTATGAGAAGCCCGACATCAACTCAACCAAGAGTCTCGGCACTAAGTGATGTCCCCGAAGAGGATGGCGCATTTGCGATTGGAGATGATGACGACGATGATGATGATGACGATCATGAACCAACTCCTCCAGAAACTGCCACAGATAATTCACAGGCCTCATCCGCCTCTTCGGGTATAGAAGGTGGTGTAGATGATGCAGTCCCTACACAGTTACGGGGCATGTCAGAAAAAGCTCGTGGAAAAATGCCAGGTCAGCAGTCACGATTCCTACATAACATGAACATTACTAACAAGATTCCAGCCGGCATGCCCACATTTTCTCGCCAAAATAGTACCACATCACTCAGCTCATATGTAACAACGGGCTTCTCCACTACCGGAGCCTTCGAACCAACAACCACCTGGATCGAATCTTGGCTCCCTGAACTTCCTCTCCACACGATCCTGACCCTCATCTCGCAATTGACCCCTCAACTCCCTCGCGGTGCTGATGCACCAACCGACAACCCTCCCGCCTCGATCCTCCGCACCATCATCAAATCTGATATCCGCGGCATCGACCCCTCACCCATTCGAATCCAGTACTTCGAATGGTCGCCCCTCTCTCTGGGCTGGTACGAGTCCCTTCTTTGGAGCTTCTGTTTTACCGCTGAGATGCAGGTTGCCAAGGGTACGGTGGGTGTTTGGAATGGGACGGCGATTAAACTTTTCCGGGTAGAGACTGTGGCTCCATTGGGACCGACACTTTCTAGTCCGAGAGGTGCGGTGGATGCAGTGGGTAGCAATATTGTAAGTCGCATTGGGAACTTGAATATTCGCGGTGTGACAGCGGGCGCGAGTCCAGGTGGCACCACAAGGCAAGAGGGCGAGGTTAGGGAGGCGAGAACGGGAAGGGGGGATGGATCGGGGACGAATTTGGGAATGGCGAATTTGGGAGGTCGAGGAGCTGTTATCTAGATTATGGGCTGGGCCTGGTTGGTTGGTTTCATGGGGGTTATCCTTTGACTCTTTTCTCGGTAGGGTAGGTAGGTTATTTAGATCACTCGTTCTTTTTTTCGTCTTAGTGTATGGGTACATGAGATGGGAAAATCCAAAACTGTCTAATGTCTTTTTCACTTGGTCTAGTGAATACGCTTCTATACTTAATAAATGGAATGACTAAGATACCTGGGTAGTTATAACTATAAATACTGTATATATAAAGATATTATACTACACTTCTCGAACAATGGAAATTATTAGCTTAGTATATCTGGAGCAATTAAAGTTGGGTCTTGTTATTAGTAGTAGAGAGGTAGGTATAATTTTCTTTTCTTTTTTGTTTCTTTAGAGGAGTAGGGTAATAGGGTTTAAGGGGGGAGGGGAGAAGAGAAAGAGTTTAGGGATTTGTTTTTAGGTACTTGTATTTAGCTAGGTATACCTTAGTATTAATGATTATTATGGCCTTATTACTAGTAAGCTATACTTAGACGTATAATATACTAGGTTGTCTTACTTCAAGAGTCTCGGGCTCTTTAATAATATCTAGGAAAGTAGTATAATTAGTATTAATACGCTAGAATTTCCTAAAGAAGTAACTTATACTTTAGTAGCTAATAAAAGTACAAAGTATACTTAATATAGTAGTTCTATACTAGCTATAAGCTCTGTCTAATACTAGTCTTGAAAGTTCGCTTAGATATCTTAAGTATATCAACCATACTACTAAGTAAGAATTTTAATATAGAGTACCTAGGGTTTAGATTGAAATATATTACATGCTCTAGCTTAGTCAAAGGCCGCAAATCATGGCATGTTAAACTTTAAACATGTAAGTTATACGGTTATAGCATCTGTATAACGACGCTTAAGCCTAGATATGATTAGAATAATATAGGGAAAGTTCATGAATTTGGGAGAGATTTTCCTATCGTTTAGATGAGATTTTTCTCATACCTGAAGTCGACGATTTGCACGTAACTCTTTGTTCATTATTTGTATTGGATGACTTGTCGGAAGTGGAACATCTTCCGAGTCTCTAACATCGCGCTAGACCACGAACATTCTAGAATGCCGAGTTGCTAATATCAACGACATGGAATTGGAAAAACTTTCACATCCGATTTATCGCCTTGAACTAGGCAACATCTCTTGTCTGTATAGAGTTCTCTGTGTTATGGGCCTGTTTACCAAATCTGGACGTACTCGAAATTGGACAAGTTCACCCCCAAAGAATCGAAGTTTGGAGCTGAGGAAGACTTTTCAGCTGAAGAAAACTCGCAATCTGCTTCAAGTCCACTGGCTGAGTCCACCCTTAAACTTAGACAGGATTGAAAGCGAGAGAAACCTTCGTCCTCTTCCTGGTTCAGAATCTCGCCTGACGGAAAAGATCGCACATCCCCAAAATCTCACGAGGAGGAAACGTCAATCACCGAAAAGACTACATACCCTTCTGTCACTACACTATACTTCAATCAATCATCAACGAATAAAATCAAAATGTCAGATTTGGCAGGGCCGCCAAAAGACCCTGTACGACCCACAGCGCGAGCTCAGACATCTACAACCGAAAGCTCCGACTTCGATTTAAGACCACCGCCACTCAAAGAGAAAGCCGCCAATTTGGAGACTCTCACTGAACTCCTGTATTGCGAACAATACCTCCGAGTCCTAATATCTGACTCTCAACTTCTAAGACGCTTTTCTACCTTTCTAAATAAATACCGCCCAGAATTGGCTCGTTTCGTCCCGGAGTATCTGGAGGTACAAAAAGTACTCAAGGCAGTAGACTATGCAAACGCCGTTGCTGCTAACCTGTCGAATTCTTCAAACGTAACTCCTGATTCGACGCTCCCAGCCGTAGAACTATCTGCAAACTTCCAGGAGGTCTCAAAGCGTGCTTTCAATGCACTTTTACAACAGGCTCTTCCGGCGTGGGTAACTTACTCTCTTGTAAAGACTGCGACGTCTTGTCTTGCAGCCGAGTTGACTGGTAATGCTACGCCACTAACTCGGGAATTATTTGGAGGCCTTAGCGAGGTATTTTGTATCAGTGATCCGAACCAGCCTGATAATCCACTGGTTTATGTATCTGAGGAGTTCTTTCGACTATCTGGATACAACAGAGAAAGTGTCATAGGAAAAAATTGTCGATTTCTTCAAGGGCAACGAACGAATTGGCAAAGCAAGCGCAGATTGAGGAAAGCAATTTCTTCTGGGTCAGAGATTTGTGAGACGTTGCTGAATTATCGGAGAGACGGAACGCCGTTTGTCAACGTCTTGCTCTTGGCCCCATTACACGATGGAAAGGGGAAGGTAAAATACTACCTGGGTGCGCAAGTGGATGCGAGTCGTCTCGTGGAGGGGGGACGAGGCGTCGATGGATTTGAACGTCTTCTCCTGAGACGAGAATTGGATTTGGAACGTGAAAGCGAAGAGGAAAGTGATCCGAAAGAGGAGGTCTTCGCGAAACTTAGGGAACTTGGCAAAGCTTTTGATCTAGAAGAGAGCGCCATAGTTCACGACATCAGCCAGGGTGGAACAGGTTTCACGGAGTCGAGCGATAATTTCTATGGAAGTCCGTCTCGAACACCTAAGGCAAGAAGAAGAATCAAAGACGAAGATGATGGATCAGATAGTGAGAACGAGAGAGGAGACGAAGCCATGGAAGCTGGAAGTGATACAGCCTGGAAACTTTCAAGTACTGCAGCATCTGGTCGTTTACCCGGTGCGATCTATCAGAAATACGTCTTGATACGGCCATATCCTTCATTGAGGATGGTTTTCGTGTCCCAGTCAGCAAGAAAGTTGGGTCAGTTACAACAACGTCCATTTCTATCTTATATCGCAGCACCAGCAAGCACATTGACTGGGCTTCGGGAGTCGCTACAATCAGGTGAATCGGTGACAGCAAAGGTGGCATTTCTCAGTCGCCCTGGAATAGGAAGAGAAGGGACGGTAACTGGAAGATGGGGAAAGAAAGGCAGACGGGGAGAGCCAGGTGCAGAACTGGATCCATCGAGACTTGGAAAAACTTGCTGGATTTCTGCCACACCATTACTTGATGTCAACGGAAATGTTGGCGTCTGGATGGTAGTTATCCTCGAAAAAGGAAGCGCAGAGATGAACTTCGCTAATGATATGTCATTCATCGATGAAAGTGATGCAGGTCCAGCTCCTTCCTCATCAAAAAGAGGAGATAAAACACAAGTGGAAATTGACGAACTAGATCGTCCTTTGAAACCAAGACGTGTTGGTGTATGTGAATTATTCACTACAGCACGAGAAATGACGCCTAGCACCAAAACGTTTGAACCAACCGCACCAATTGCACCACCTCCACCGCCAGCAGAGACTGAGAGCTGTGTGGGGGTTGAACAATACGGTGACAAAAATATTATTAGCAAAGATACAAAACTAGTGACACAACGAAATGAAGCTATCACATCATCACCCGATATTCGCTCGGGAGAAAAGAATCAGATTACACATTCTGTATCTTCGGATCCGAATTCCATGGACGAACAAGAAGAAGAACAACAATGAAAACTACAATCAGAAATACCCGCTGTCCCGAGTGTCGATATTGATTATGATACTGGGGTTGCTGTAGATGGCCGGATGCGGTCGATGAATTTCTTGGAGACGGAATCGCCTGTCGGGCGAATGGTAACAAAAGCGAAGCTGACTGAGTATATCAGTCTTATAATCTAGATATCTTTTGAGTTGCAATTCAATCCAATAATCAATCATCATTTTATCAATACCACACTTTCGGGGGCCCGAAGTAAACATCTGAGATGAAACTGTTATTTTGGCTCTGAGTACGGTGGCTACAACTTGTAAGAACCAGTTATATAGATACTGTATTTAAGAAGGAGGAGTCGACTGCACAGGGAGTGGATTTCTGGTGGAAAGTTCGAGGATCAGGGTATAACAAGGAATTATATGGTGGATGAGGAGACGGGGGAAGAGGATAGGGTACTCAAGAAGTTCAGATAGAAGACACTTGCAAAAAGATTTTTGGCTGGGAGTTAAGTAAGCAATCAAGGCTTTTTTCTGATGTGGGTAGATGGGGTGGTGGCTATATTCACCACCACAAACCGTACCATGATATCCAAACACTCGCGCCTTGTGGAACCTACTCAACCACATAGTGCTCGAAATAAACAAATTGGTGCTCGCTTGATTTGCTTGGCGTGGCCAAGCGGTCCTATCAGATCACCGTTTAGATTTCGGGAATGTATATCAGCATTTCAACCAAATTCAAAGAGATTCACTCCTGGAAAAAAAGTGTGTCTGATAGTAGGTAATCCCGTAATCTCAAATGGCGATTTTGGTTGGATACACTAGCTCTGGCCGTGTGAACATCGATCTGCTTCGTAAAACAACACGCCACGAAATCAACAAATGAGAATCTTGATCTCTGTTCGAGCATGTATGTGAGATGTCACGAAGATAAATCGACCTTGGACGGAGCGAGCGCTGATCAGGTGCGCGAAGAATTCAGGGCTTGTATGGTTTGGCTCGCTTCTGAGGATTGCAAAAAGGAGTCAGAGGGGCTTAAAGCTACGAATTGGGGCACACGGTATGAAAAATGCATCTTTATTGACAAGGGGCGTGAATTCTGTTCAAGAAAATTATTACTTCGTCCGAACCTCAAAATTCTTACTACTCATTGGTAAAAGACATCTTTTGACTTTATATCTGACGATTTACTACCAAATATTAATTCCTCTGATTAAATACATATCCAAACATCCTTCATACGTTTCAATTATATAGTCCACGAGTGGCAATTTCATTTATTGGCTTCTAATCAGACAACCAAGCTCGGGTCTGTAATCTCGCGTAAGAGCAGACAAGTATCAAAATTCACCAGACGCGAGCAATACTAATAGAGGGTCGAATTGCCCTTCCGCAGATTCCTGCTTCTAGATACATATAAAGGCCAAATGCTTAGCCATTGTTGGGAGTAATATTCGTCAGTCAAACAAAAGCTGCTCTGGCCGGAGACACTTCAAGGCTCACATATCAATAAAAGTTTCAGGATAAAGGCAATCCATGCCAAAATATATGTTCATGGGTAGCAAGATATATACAAGGGGTTCAAATTTCCTGAGTAAACCAAGCGATTTTTTTCCCTCCTCCTTTTTCTTTTCCAGCAAATCCGTCGGGCTTCATGAAGTAGCTTATGCGGTGACCTTGCTCTGAATGAATTTCAAAGCTTGTTGGCCGTACTCTTTTCCATATCCTTGGTGGGTGGCTTGGTCATTTCCCTTACAGCAAAATGGATCAGCGCTATCACAGTAGCTTTGAATGTTGGCACCCGATGGGCAATTGAAGCCAGCTGGACGAGGAGCAAACTACACATATGTTAGAACAGGTAAGAAACAAGAAAGATATAGTTGACTTACTCCCTGGGCAGTACAAGTTCCCACGTTGTAAGGGAGTCCAGAAATATAACGTGGATCGCCCATGAAAATAGCAGCTTTGATCATGGTGACGGCCGAAGCTTGGATAGGAATATCAGTACTGGCAAGTCCAATATTGGTATCTCCTCCCCCACAGTACGCATTATCCATAATTTGCCCTCCCTTCACAGCAGTCAGTTCCCCATTTTATACCAAGAAGTTTTCATGACATACCTGTGAGTATCCCACCAAAACGAGCTGCGTCGTCGGACACTTAGTGTTGAAGTCGTTCACGGCTTTGGCAACAGCAGCAGTACCCGCGAGAGCCGAATCGCCATATGCCTTGCCACCACATGAAGCTTGGCCTCCACAAGCTGGGTAGACGATTGCCTCTTTTGTTGCACCTGGGAATGCACCAAGAACGAGGTCAACAACAACTCCAGCTGTTCCAAAGCCAACTGGAGCGGTGGTTTCTCTTGCCCCGAAAACGTGGACCTTTGGACAATTGGCCTGTCGTTCTTCAAGTGGAGCGGCTGGTGAAGCGAGAGCGCCTCCAGCGAGAAGAAGAGCAGCAGCAGAAAAAAACATGGTGACGATAGAATAGAAGATCAGAAACCGAACCAGCAGATGTTCAGAAAATTTAATATACAAAGCGATTGATGAGGACCTGGCCGAGCAGAAAAAGCGAGTGTAGAAGACTTAAAGACCACTTAAAGAAAGTGAAAGTATTTATGAGGGCATCAAAATTTCTGTGACCATCTCCTGTTCATATCATTTTGTCGTTCTTCCGTTATTAGTCAAGAATCAGATTGATTGCTTGATCAACACGGCAGAACAACCTAAAATGAATGGTCAGGGACCCACAATCGTCCAAAATGCGGGGAGACATGGGTAAAAGCAGGGGAGCGCATTTCTGAATCGTGGTTTGTTTCAGAAACCCCAGGTTAAATGGAGAGAGTTTATCCCAAATGCCGGCCCGTTGTCGAAACCTTGACGGCTGTGTGTCGAACGGTTCGTATGAAAATAGACATGAGTGGGGCTACCAACCGATTATCGTACGAGTAGTAATAATGGCTTGGATACTTCGAAGTAATATAGAGCTTATGAGGGTATCGATTCCTTACTCCGTATATCCGCAACCTTCTTTACTGAGTATACCTGCAAGATAAAGAGCACGTAAAAAACGCTCACACTACAGTACTTCGAAGTATGATGTGAAAAAATCGTCCGAAACAGCATTAACATCAGACGAGACGGAAGTTGCGAAACTCAATAATGCCTCCCGTCAGCTCTTGTTCAATTTTGCCAGTTCACCACCTGGAAATCACACAAATTAAGGTTAAGAGATATCCAGATTAAAGGCTATGTACATCGTAATATCTATGGAAAATGTTGTACTTCACCCTGAAAACAGATTGAGATTGTCATATTTGAAACATAATAAGGAGTAATACTGTAGGAACAATATGGGAAGCCACAGCACTGCCAATACTCGTCTCTGGTAAAACTTCTACTTTGGCGACCTTTTAGCCACCAAGCTAACGCGATTGCCATGTGTGTGCGATGGCGAAAGTACTAAAACGTAGGGAATAAGTGTCTGAATGTCAGGCGACGGAAAATATTCTTCCAAGATAGTTATTCAAGATCGGAAGGGAAGGTGGCAATCTGCCTTCTTTATCCTTGCGACGATGATTGGCCTATGACTTAAGGCTTATTATCCCAACAGAGTGCCTTATGTTAAATCTTCAAATAGAGTCACCGTTTTGGTTAGTAAGAGGCGCGGTCATTACTCTGCGTACACCTTGTTTATAAAAATATTATCCTAACAACCACGCACAACTAAAATAGTTGTGCAAATGATTAGGAGCAATTATTACCTTTCAATTTTTATTGACACACGTATATAAAGATAGTTGAATTACTTGTGCTAGACATATAGTATAATAAATTTTCATGGTGTATATGGAGTAATGACCAGGTCACTTACCACTCTTTTGATCGTTAGATAGTACTATAACACAAACTTTCGATAACTACTAAATATCCCCTTCTTACAATATATACTATTATTTGTACATACCAAATCATAGTAACTGTGGGTGTTTATTTTCTGATAATAGAAATTTATTTATCTTGTAATAATTACTTCTAAAGATCATGTTTCCTATGTGTCCCCATTAGATGATTAGATGAACGATTTTCCCACAAAGAATAAGTAAACTCATTTATTGATCGATCATAGAAAATTTCTATATATCTCCCCTATCCCTGTAACCTTCCTGAACTCAGACGAAAGAATCAACGCACACCAAAAACAAAAAAAAAAAAGAACCTCCCTAGTAAACTTTTGCAGAAAAAGGAAATCCAGAAAATCCGGAATATCCCCAACTCCTTAACTCCTTAACTCCTGAACACTCAAATCCTCCTCATTCTCTCCCACCCCTCCATACAGCAATGCAAAAACCCCTTCGCAGCCATCTCTCTCGCCTCTTTCTCCGTGTCTCCCGACCAAGTAACCCTCAAGTAAGTCTCCAAGTACCCATTCCCTGTCTTTATCCCTTTCGCCTCAAATCTAACCACCCACTTCTGGTTATCGCCCTCTGTATCCTTTTCTTCATTTCCATTTCCCTTTCCCGTCCCTGAATCCATGCGGTAATGCGCAGTGTTCTCGGTAAAATCGAGAAAATGGTTTTGCTGAAGCAGTCCTGAGAGCCGTTTGGTCCAGCAGTCGGGTGAACCGCCAATTAATGTTCTGGGGGTCAAGGGTTCGATGGCGGGAACGTGTGAGATTGGTGGACGGTGATAGATGGTGTCGTCCATGAGGTGGAAGGGGATGAGAACTTCCGGTGGGTTGGGGGTGAAGGGTGTGAGGGGCATGTTGGTGCGTGGGTGGAGGGGGATATCGTAGGTTGTGTCTGACGAGGAGAATAGCTTTGGACGGGATGTTGTGAAAGAAAATGGATCCGCTAATGGAAGTGCCGCTGCTGAAGAAGATGACGATGTCCCTGAAGAAGATGCCGTTGCCGCCAGAGTTACAGCAGAAGAAGAACCAGGAGCCAGCGAGAGAACAGCCTCTGGTATATCTCCATATTCAATAGCAAGCCTCCATCTCAAAGTATCAGCTCTCTGCCGAAGTTTGCGGGCTTCCGCCAAAATCTCGCCTGACGTCCTCAGAGGTCGAGGAGCTTTTGTAGGCCCAACAGGCGTGGTAGTGTTTAAACTTGTAGAACTCATGTTTGTCGTTTCAATCTCAAAAAGGGAGAGATGTGAGTTGAATGTGACAAGTAAGCGAGAATCTGGTGAGAACAGATCTCTTGGTTGGATCTAGAAGAGAAGAAGAGGAAGAGAAAGAAGGGAAAACTTTTAGAGTGACAGTGAGTTTAACAACTGTCCAGTATGCAAGGCTGTACCGCGCTGAATTTTTAGTGTCTAGTAGCTGGACTGCTGTTGTAGTAGCTGTTGGACTAGAACCTCGGAGACGGACTGAATTTCCGCGCATTTTGTATTGAACCAGATTGTGTACGATAGACACAAGAAAAAAACATAGAAATAGTGCTGATGAACTCAAGACTGACTTGGGTTTTCAGCGTTGTAGTTCTTCGTTTGTTCTGAGGTTATTATTTATAAATTCCCCTCAAAGCTACAAACCGACCACCTAGAATTCCAGAGGCGGAAATCCCCGGGCACACAGTAACTCGCCAATGTCTCTACCCCCCACCCCACCCCCACATCGCCCAAAAACCACTCTTGAATGCTAGCTGTGAAGAATCAGAATTCTTACCAAAATAATATTCAAACTGCCGAATAGAGCTTATATGGGCGAATACGCTGGCATGTAACACCGTCCCAAGTGCTAGCATACGTATTTAATTTCGTATGTTGAGTCACAGACTCTCTTAGCTGGGTTAGCTAGTTCGAACAGTATACTAACTTCCATAACTACAACTTCAACACAAAACCATGTTTGCTCCACGAAACTTCAAACCTTCAAATAGATAACCTCCGAATCATTATATTCAAATTGAATAACAGCAATCAGATGTGTTACCCTCTACAACTTCCTACTGAATACCTACCCCGCCTAAATCGAAGAGCAAAAAAGCCAAAACGAACCAAATGAATAAGAACAAGCCAAAAAGGTAGTCCAGCAAAAAAGTTCATGTAATTAGCAGCTCCGAACCTGATTCGAACAGGTGACCTTGAGATAAGTTGCAACACTGCAATCTCACGCAATAACCACTATGCAACCGGAGCTTCTTCCGTGGATTTGATTTTGATACCCAGGGTTCCAAAGTGGGTATAGATTATTGTGTGGTCAAAGGTGGAGGTTTATTGTCTTGTGAGTGTGGCGTTCTGGATGTTCTCGGGCCGATTTTGTCCCATTAAACACTTCACTCCATGACATTGAAAAAGGCATAGAAATAAAGAATGAAATTCTTTGCTTGTACTTTTGGAAAGTGAAGAAACACTGGGTGCTAGCTTGCATTCTTAGACTAGGTAGGTAACAACTCTGTTTACTTTGAGTTAGGGTTTAGAGTGTATTTCATGCTTGTAATCACTTGAGGTATGAAGTGGTACTATCATTTGGATTGTTATCTTCGTTGTGAATACTTGTTATTTTTTTTGTAAACCAGAATGAATGGGATGATAATAACAGTTTGGAGTAACCCAACAATCCTTCGTACGTTCAAAGTTTTTGTAATACCTAGTCGATCTGTCTAGAGACTTTCAACAAATACGTAAAAACGACTCACATAAACTCGCCACAAGGAATCTAGATCTCTGCTCTCGTACGTTACTCGAGTATCGAGACAAGAATCCCTCCTTCCAATTGAAAATGCGGAGCATCGCATCTCAACGGAGTACAACCTCCTAAAAATCAGGCACCAGCCACAACGCCACACCTCTTCACCCTCTGACCAAAAACCACCGCAAATCCCTTCCCCTTCCACATTTCCATATCCCGTTTTTTTTCTTCACTAGCCACCGAGATTTGTTCCAGAAATGAGCCTGTGGCTGTATCCACGTTCCATGTCATGAAGATCATCACCAGTTCCTATGGCATCCATCCAATCGCAGTAGCGACGCCACATCTGCGCGTGAGATGAGATGAACCAATGGGTCTCGGGACGGGAAGTCCCATCGAGTGGATAAGAATCCAGCGATCTGCCGCTTGCTCACGGACTCTCCACGCGATGAATTTCTTTTTCTGCTTCTTCCTTTTTCCTTCTTTTTGCGCGCCAGGATATTGTCCTGATGACGAATGCGAAAAAAGCCGATTCTTTGATTCTGACGTTTGTTTTAACACGGCCCCGCCGATTCTGAAGTCATTATTTTGCTTTGCGGAATATTAGGTTTGGTGGAGAGCGGCTGCTAAAATTCGGATGATAACTTTGATACGGAGACATCTCCGCTATTCTTCTCTTCATTCACTATATTTCAAAGAAAATATTTCGCTCCACTCAATTTTGAGCTTCCTGTCTTGATATCATGGATATGCAAGAGGCGACAAGCAATCCCACGATGGAAGGCGATCAGAGGAATCCGAATTCTGAGGAGGAGATCCAGCCTTACAAGATACACGTATGTGTTTCTTCCCTGATATGTGGATTTAAGAGGGGAAATGGAATGATGGTGTGCTGATTGATTCATAGGTCTCGAGTAAATACCTTTCTCTTACACAGAAGAAATTGGAGTTGACCCGCTTACCGCATGAGGTTGCGTTGCCTAAGGAGAGGGAGTGGGAATTGGGTGCGCCGAAGAATGAGATTGAGCCTTTGATTGATTTTTGGTGAGTTTTTCTCTGTTGGGTCTATGGATGGATTGTGTCGGGCTTCTTGTGGAAAGAAAGTGTTGTTCCAAGGTTTAGATCAATTGGGGAACGGCTTTGAATCCTTCGTTCTGGACACTACACCAAATCCCCCCGGCAAGCTATGCGTACGCAGAATAACTACACTGGAACATCATCTAATCGTATTACTACAGGCTCGAAAACTACTCCTGGCGCACTCAAGAAGCCCACCTCAACAACTCCCTCCCCCAATACCGCATCGCCTTCCGTCTCCCACCACCAAGCACCAGTCCCCCACTTCGAATTCACTTCGTTCATATCCGCTCGCGGCACCGCCACGCTATCCCTCTCCTCCTAATCCCCAGCTTTCCTCTCACAAACCTCTCCCTCATCCCGCTCTTCGCCCCCCTCTCAGACCCTGCAAGCCCTACAAGTACCCAACCATTCCACCTTGTCGTGCCCTCCATTCCCGGTCTCGGCTTCAGCGATCCCTTCCAAACACCCGAGGCCAAGGGAAACGTCTTGGAATATACGGCAATGATACTCAATAGCCTAATGCTTCGACTGAAATACGATTTCTATCTCGCGAGCGCGACGGGGAGCGGAAGGGAGAGCGCGCTGGGCGTTGATTATCATTTGCCTCGACTTATTGGGGAGAGATTTCCGGGGAGTTGTCTGGGAGTTAGTTTGTTGGAGCCGGAGGTGCAGAGCCCGCGGGTGGGAGAGGGGATGAGTTGGGTTAAGTTTCGTGTTGCGAGGTTCTTGAAGGCGGCTGTCTTTGGGTATGTAAAGGAGGATTGGAAGGCGATGAATTTATTACGCAACAAGTCAAAAGATACGACGAAGAAGGATCAGATTAACGAGGAATCACCACTGTTGAGTGGGAAAAGGAATAAGAGTCCTGGGACTGTGGGTGTACTGGGTCTACGAGAGCCGACTACATTATCCTATGCCCTTTGTGATTCTCCTGTTGGGCTACTAGCTGTGTTTTGCTCTGGCCTGAGGAAAATCAGCCCCAATCACAGCCTAAGTCCTACTGAAATCATCGATGTTACTTCTCTCGCCTGGCTTCCGGGAATTGAAGCAGGCGCGCGATTTTGGGCAGCTGCCGCAAAAGAAATTCAGGCGATGTCAAAGAAACCACCCGGTCCACGAACCAGAGTTGCCATTACCGTCTTCAGAGTCGATGGTTCCGATCCGGATCGTTACACCTGTCCCGCGTGGGCCACGAGGAAACACAACGTCGTATTTACACAAAGAGCTGTTGGTTTACCAGGCCTGGTTCCTTGGGAGAGAGTCGATGTTGTCGTGGCGGGGGTCAGAGGCCTCGCGAGGGAGATAGGCAACCTTGACCCGAGGTTGAAGAGTCGACGATTGGAGGAGGTGCTGATGTCGGATGATGAGTACAGCGCCAGCGAGGACGATGAAAGTGGACACGATATCCAGCTGGATGTTGGGAGACCAGACACCGTGGCCAACCTTAACACGAATCACGGCGCAGCATGATCAATTTTGGTACGGCACGTTAAAGCCATGAGACGTTCAAAGTTCAACACGGTAATGACGCTTTTCTTGGAGGATGGGATCCATTGGAAAGCATGGGAAGGGATGAGCTATGGGTAGGTCTGTAGATGGGGATATATTAAAACCCGAAGAGATACCAGGGAATGGGGACAACGGCACCGGATGGAAGATGGAAGTTTTAGCGGCGAATACCCATTTGGTTGTAACATGTAACAAGGAAATTAAAACAAGCGTACTGGATTGTACTGCACTGCTATGACCATTGACTTGTGCTATTTTCAGAAGACCTTTTCTTGAAACATGCGGCTTTTTTTCCCCTTGTGAACTTTAACGTTGCCTAGGTGGGTGTTTGGTGACGGGGGCCACCTGACCGTTTTCTGACCCAAGAAAAAAGAGGTTGCGCAACCTTTTCCTCATGTTGACAGGTCGGAATGGGATGTGGCGAAATGGGTTGACACTTTTGCCGGGTTTGGTCGTGTGAAAGGGAAGGGGTGGTTACGGACTTCTGGAAATACCCAGCGGCGGTGAGCTCGTGGGTACTCGGTAGGGTTGATGTCGATGTTTTGGGGATGATAGGTACCGAGTATTAATGGAAGGGAGGTTTTATCCGAGCCGAGTCAGATGTGGATGGGCTAGGCTCTACAGACTACAGTACTGTAGATTTGGGGGTGGTATACTGGACTGTTATGAATTACTGAGAGATTGGATGGGTGACTGCTGGTTCTGGCCTAGGTAGATATCTCACACCGTACTTCAACTTGCTATACATACAATAGAAGCATCTCGAATTCTGGTGTTACCAAACAGAACACCGTCATAATAGTTCGTCAGAAATTGAATCTGGGCTAGGTATGTAAGTAGAAGTAAGCTGAGCTGACAGCAAGCCTACTACGACTACGACTACGGGAGTGGATAGTGACTAGTCGGCTCAATGCAGGTAGAAGTAGAAGAGCTGACCCTGCATTGCATAGCACTGCAGTTGAGAGATAAGAATTTCTGAGATGTCTATCTGTCGTGGATGTGTCTGGATGATATTGTACTCAGATATAGTTCCATAGTAAAGGAAATGGACCGTTAAAGTAAGACACTGTCACTGATCATAGTATATCTCAGCCCCGAATTTTAGCTAAACCAGCGAATTAAAGACGGTCGATATAGACTTTTTTCAAATATGATCTACGTGACAGTGTCTGGGTAGCATGGACTGTCTACCCCCTTTAAGTTTACATCTTCAAGCTGGGTCAAGCTTCAAAAATAGCTAAGCAGAGTCCCGTATTTATATGATACTGGTAGGAATTACCTATAAATACGTTGATGACCAATAATCAACACCTGCACGGTCAAAGTAACAGCGCAGTGAGCTCTGGCTGTCATTGGATGTGTGTTTATGAATGGTTACTCGGAATAGCTTCATGCTTTCTCTAAGAATTTACTTCAAAGTACGATTGTACGGAACCTAAGGTGGATTTCCAGTAAGTACTCGGTATCTGTATAGGTAGTAATCTACTCTATGCGCGGGTTGTAAGGTGAGGCTGTGAGGCAGTTGAGACAGATGGATACCGGTATTGGTGGACATGTACGAGGTAGAGGTACTTTGTATAGTATGTCCACAGCTCATCTTTTCTAGCAGTACGTACGAGTAATCCCCTACAGAAGACCTAAGGTCGAGTTTCAATACTTGATATAGCTGGTATATAAGAATTCTCGCCAAGGACACAGCTGGAATGATTGGACCGTATTCTGTGTAGGAGAAAAAGAGAGTCGGAAAAATAGCACGAAAAAAATACCGATGTTGCGTCCGCTTTTTCCTTGTTCGGGTGGGCGAGGGTTTGCCAACGCCGCTTTTCTTATCTACCGCCGCGATGACGCGCGCTGGGACATTTTTGCCGGGGCCATCGCAAAGGGATCGCTTACTACAGGGACAGGGAAGGAGCTGCTGGGGGTGTTTAGGCCTTGGCACCGATGGTCTTTTTCCCCTGGGCCACGGGTACTTTTTACCTACGGGGTCCGTACAGAGCCTGGACCAGTAATGCATAGTGGTACCCGTGGACATGCATGCTGCTCCCCTATCGGTCGCTCCTTCTGTGGTTGTGGTGCCTGTGTGGGTTTAATTGGATACTTGTAGTCGTACTTTCCCTTTTCTCACTTCAGACTGTCACCAACTCAAACTCACTCTCGTTGCCCCGCTCGGTTGTTTTGTTTCTTGTTTCTTGTTCCCTTCTACGAAGTACGAGTACTGTGTAAGCTTTCTCAGCTCCTTACGCCACGCCACCAGGAGAAGACAAGAAGAACAAGACAAGTCGCGGCTCTTGGACTTCGCTGCGCCTTCACCAAAGACCAACAATCCCATCTTCCACGGAGTGAATAATCTCGACAGCAGCGGCTCTTACTCAACCTCACCTCCGCAGTCAATTCACCCCCCTATTCACTCTCTTCCATCCGAACCCCCTCGCCTCTCGACAATCCTACTCAAATAACCTCTCATTTCCCCTGAGTCTGCGAATCACAAGCGATATCCTGGACAGCGCAATTACCTACTTAACAACAACAACAAGTATCGGTTGCCATCTCGAGCATGTCTTTCATACAACCACAAATTTTGAGTGCTGTCAGTGACAGTTAAGGTCCGCTTTGCACCTTTTCTTCTCTGCGAGAGGATCCTGCCAGCCGGTGCCTCTCCAGGTCGGGTTGGGAAACCACATTTAGCAAAGAAGCAACACTATCGACGACACAGGACAAAGCCTTTGTGACAGGCTAGCAAATTCTCGCCATGTTTTCCATCATCCACGATGTGTGGCATCACATTGCGGCATTGAAGCCCTCGTTCATGTCCAGTAGTCCCCATTTTAACTTCATTACTGCCCATTGTAAGCTGCGGTTAACCCAACGTGGGCTTTCCTCTAAGCTAATAGGCTGTCTACAGACTTCTGGATCATCGGTAATGCAATAGTTGCCTCGATATGCCTTTACCCAAATGGGAATCTCAGATACATCGATGCCCTCTTCCTAGCGAGTGGATCTGCCACACAGAGTGGTCTTAATACCGTGGATATCAACAGCCTTAATACTTGGCAGCAGGTGGTGCTATACCTCACACCCATGTTGACGAATCCAATCACCGTCAACTCTTTCGTCGTTTTCCTACGATTATACTGGTTTGAGAAACGCTTCCAACATATTGCCAAAGAAGCTACCAAAACCAGACGGTACATGTCCAAGACGATTACCAAAAGCAAGGGAAATGAGCAAGATATTGATAAAGAGGAGATGGGTGTGGGCGGTAGGAGTATTGTGGTTCTGCACAACACTACCGTTCCGAATGGCATGACGGATGAAAAAGCCTCCGCTGGGGATTTAGCTCATCACATGGAAAAGTTAAGAATTTTGGAGGAGGAAAAAGGAGGACGCTCATCTGGCGAATCGTCTGAGCGCACCAAACGACAAGAATCAGGCACAGGATCCGCGAACCGCTCGAAATCACCCGGAGCAAATGATCGAGGCCAGACTCAGATCAAGTTTGCCGACGATCCAGAGCTTCGTAGGCCTGCACGGCGGACCCACGAAGAGCATATTGCAATTCTTGAGCGACAACGTAAACAAGACGATGGAGCAGTTCTTCGGATTCCCGGGCCTCGAGATGCTGATGCTGGTATTGCTCCACAGGCGGTTGATCATTCCGAGGGAGAGGACGAGATTCGTCAAACTTTGTCTGGGGATTCCAAGAGTGAGCATACGGCAGTCCTTAATAGAGATGACCACATAACGTTCGACGACTCAGCGAGGCCTCGCAACATCACGATTGAAGAACCGAATAAGCCTTCGACAGCCGAGCATCTAGCAGAAGATGTTACTGCTGCTAAGAATGCTGCTGGTGGTGCTCTTAGAATGCGCAGGCCAAAACTATCTACGGCCAAAACCATAAAAGATGATGATGAAACAATAAATCCTGTTACAAGGACCGGCACCTTTCAAGCAATTAGACACGCATTGACGCAATCCAAAGACGAACCGATGCCATATTTGAGTTGGGCACCTACGGTTGGACGAAACTCACTCTTCGTTGATCTTACGGAGGACCAGAGAGAGGAATTAGGAGGCATTGAATACCGTTCGCTCAAATCTCTTGCTGTGATCTTGACATGCTACTTTTGGGGATTCAGTTTATTGGGCCTGGTGGGTCTTTTGCCCTGGATCGTGGAAAGCGCTACCTGGGGGCCAGTTGTTGACGCCGCTGGACAAGGTAGAGTTTGGTGGGGATTCTTTACTGCGAACTCAGCCTTTACCGATCTTGGTTTCACGCTCACCCCAGACAGCATGATCTCCTTTCAGTTTGCCATTTGGCCACTGCTCCTAATGAGTTTTTTGATAATTATTGGGAATACTGGATTCCCTATCATGCTTCGAATTATCATTTATCTTGCCTCGCTGTTTGTCTCGAAGACCAGTGGTATTTACCAGGAGCTCAAGTTTTTGCTTGATCATCCTCGTCGGTGCTTCACACTGCTTTTCCCGTCCAAGGCCACTTGGTGGTTGTTCTTGATTTTGATCATCCTGAACGGAGCCGATCTGGTGGCCTTCTTGATTCTTGATGTAAGTCATTCCTACAGCTCGACTTTATCCTCACTAATGCCCAATAGCTGGACAACCCTGCCGTTACTCACTTGCCTCTTAATATCAGATTTCTGAACGGTTGGTTCCAAGCAGCTTCGACACGTACTGCTGGTTTCGCAGTGATCAATCTTGCCGAGCTTCATCCGGCTGTTCAGGTTTCGTATCTTGTCATGATGTATATTTCCGTCATGCCTATCGCCATGACCGTTCGAAGAACCAACGTGTATGAGGAAGATTCATTGGGTATCTATGGCTCTACGTCTGAGGAGATTGAGGATTCCGAACCATCTTACATTGGTACTCATTTGAGAAGACAATTGTCCTTCGATTTATGGTATATTTTCTTGGGATTCTTCATCATCTCCATCTCAGAAGGCCCTCGCATCCAGGATATTAAGGATTCATCCTTTACCATGTTCTCCGTCCTATTCGAAATCGTCAGTGCATATGGTACCGTTGGCCTGTCCTTAGGATACACAGGCATCAACGCCTCCTTTTCGGCCGAATTTGGCGTGATTGCCAAACTAGTCATCATCGCAATGCAAATCCGAGGTCGTCACCGTGGTCTACCATACGAACTTGATCGTGCCGTCCTGTTGCCTAGTGAAAAACTCGCGGCGAAGGAAGCGGTCGGACGCGACGATATCACGGGGATGACACGTAGCAACACAGCGAATTCAAAGCTCTCGAGAACGAATACTAAGGACAGACGATCCGGACAAGGCTCACAAAACATTTTCAGTACGGTTTTCCATCCCGGGCCTACTATTCCTAACCGTTATGGGGAGAGAGGCATGTTTGAGAGGAGACATAGTATTGCAGCCCCGCCACGAAGAGGAAGTGGTTTATCGAGAAGCGTTAGCCCAAGTGCGTTTAAGAGGGAGCGAAGTCGAAGTCGGAAGGATAGTCGGATTGGTGAGAAGCTTGGGGATGGGACGAATGAGAGCGCGAGGGGCAGGACTGAGGGACGTCGAAGTTTCTTCCAGGAGGGCGTCAATCCTGCACCTAAGGATGCTACTGTACCCTAGTACAGTAGTTCGTTTCTTGTACAAAAGATTACTGGGGAGGCGTTTATGGGACCACTGCATTTAGCACCGTACGTGCACAGGGAAGGCGTTTTTGGGGGGCATGGGAGATAGAATATTTTTTTTGACTTCTTGGGACCTTATTCTTTTTTTTGGATCTCAAGAAGTGGTACGTACACCACATATTCTGGACTGGCTGGTCCATAGATTATTGGGGGGGGTGAAAACCTATTGTTTTGGGATGGGTGGATGTGGATGAGAGGGCTTGAAGGGGTGGAGAGTTACAAAACATAGATGCATACATACACAGTACCAAGTACATAGGAAGTTGAAAAGCAAAATTAAAATAGAGGTACATACACATACAATACATAAGTTCATACATACATACATACATATATAAGTTCATGTATACACATACATACACTTATGGACCTTGGATTCTAATCCTTGAGGGTAAAGGTAAGCTCTGGTTCAACTGATTACCTGATTTACTCTTCTTACCTGATTCACTTTTCTCCTCTAATTCACTCGTCTCCTCTAATTTACTCTTTTTATTACCTGATTCACTCGTCTCCTCTAATTTACTCTCCTTATTACCTAATTCACCCCCTTTTACCTGATTCACTCTTCTCACCTACTTCACTCAAAACAGCCAGTACACAAAAACTTCACATCTCACACCTCACACCTCTCACCTCATACCTCCTGTCTCAAACCCCTTCACATAATCACAAACAAGTCACAACATAGTTTCCTGCGTACTCATCACTTGGAATTCATCCACCTAGGTACATCTCAATTCATATTCATGCTCTCATCTATGGCCATCTATCAAGTAGGTAATGTAACCTAGCTAACGCAGCACTATTCCCATCCCTCCACCCCTCCACCAATTAGAAAATGCAAATCTGCTCTTTTCTGCTACTGTAGCTCCCTATCCATAAACGCCAGAGCCAAGGAAGAAAAAAGAGGCCCAATGAATTTTCCATTTTCATGAATATGCTTGCTTGTGAAGATATGTATTGCCTATCCATCCTTCCATCCCTTTCCCCAATCCCCTACCCCGGAACTTTTCATACCCACTTCTGGATCGCAACTCCTCCCCGCTTGAAGGCATCTACATCGCCCAATTGAAGGGTCTTATCGGTATGATTGACATTTGGCATCGTGGTACTCAACACCCATTCTCTGGAAGCATCATCTGAAGGAGCTCTTGCGATGAAATCGTAGATATCTCCAATAGTGTCCGTAGGATTGAATCGCGCTCGCAGCATTTGACCTTGAGCAAGTCGTACATTGATTCGAAGACTTCCTTGTGAAGCGTCGTCTGCGGGTGCTGGGGTTGAAGTTGCGGCGGCGGGGGCAGCTACTGGGGTGATAGAAGAGGTCGCTGCGGAAGAGGCACCAGGGGTAGGACTTCCCAATCTATGACCACCCCCAGAGAATGGCTTGTAGACCTTGGGAGGAGGCTTGTAGTTCTCATCGTGGTTGATAAGGGTGATATTGACGGGTTGATTTATGGAAACGTCCATTAAATCGGTAGGTGCTTGGCCGTTACGGATCTTTTGGAGATAGGATGCGTTTGCAGGGTCGTCGAATCGGTAGAGTGGACCGTCACCAACGCTGAATCCATCTTGCCATAAGTGTAGGGATCGAGCTTGAGCTTCTACTTCGGGAACTCGTGGATTGGGATCTGGGATGATTTGGGAGGGGGTATCGTCGCCACCAAGAGTTTGACCTGATCCGCGGAAACGAGAGGAAGATGGGGCTGATGATGGTTCGCCACCTCCTCCTGCTGCGTTCCTATGATACATTAGTGTTTGATCTTGAGCGGTTCAATCACAATTGACTTACGCTCTAGCCTTCTTCAAGATATCATTTACAAGCTTGGATGGGTTGTTCTGTTTGTTTGATGGATCCTGAACAGCCAAACCAGACTTTTCGCCTCCAGTGAACAGATCCCGTGGTTGCTCATTCTCATAATCCTCATCATCAGAGTCGTCATCATCATCGTGAGCATGGCCATGACCGTGACCAGCACCTGCTCCGCCTTGATTGAGAGAATCCAAGGTAGCAAACTTTCCCCGATTTGGTGGGGCGGCAGATCTTGAGGTTGGGGCTACACTTGGGATGGCTGCAGGAGCTGGTCGACCATCTAGTGTTCGTGGGCCAGTATATGCTTCTGCTTCCTGGGGATCATCTCGGCCACCTTGGGCGGTTTGTATGCCTTCCTCTTGTGATTGGTAATATTCCGTCGCAGCGCCAGACAGATCCCATTGGTTTGCGACCAGGTATTGTTGCGCCTAAAAGGGAGTATCAGTATTGAATATACGACCGCGAAAGTACTAGAAGAGCATCAACTTCAACATACATCGGCTGGTGAAGCTCCTGTGAGTTCACAGAGCTGGTTGATTAGCTCATCGTGATGAGCACTGTCCGCCATGGTTGTGTCTTGTGTGACAGAAGATCAAAAGTTGAAGAAGACAAAAATGGAAATGTTGAGTGGAAGGAATTTTTTGTATTGTATGGAGTAGGTTGGTGGACAGATTTGTGTAGGTGTAGATGGATAGCTAAACGTACTGCTACTGCTACCTAACTACCAAATACCTACCTAGCTTAGGTGAAGGCGAGCTCCCTAACAAGCCGCGCCGACTGACCCCGCACTAGTAAAGTGGCTACCGCTACCACTACCACCAATGAGGTGAAGGCAGAGTACTTGTAGCCTTGTGGCCTTACGTAGCCTTGCCAGCAGCTTGCCAACCAGCCACCTGCAGCCCTGGAGCTCGCCTTGAAATAAGCTCTTAGAACACTCCCGTCCTACCTAGTACCAAAAGCATCAACATCAATATCAACACCAAGGTCAAAATCGATTACAGTCCCTCGACGGAAACATCTCGCCGTTACTGGTTGCACCTCTTCTGCGTACGAATAGGGTCATCATGTCTTCTGAAAAAGTCCAATCCATGACGGAATCGTCATTGACCATTCCCTCGGACTCGGAACAATATTCTGCCAATGACGAATTATCACCATCTCCACCGCCGTCGTCTAGCTCTCCGATGATTCTCTATACACCTCCTACATTCTGGGGACTCGTACGCGGGGCGGCCATCAACCTTTTCCTGCCGTTCGTCAATGGTCTTATGTTGGGATTTGGGGAGTTATTTGCACATGAAGCAGCTTTTAGACTTGGGTGGGGAGGAACCAAGGTATATACTTAATCTTCTATCACTTGGAGGGTACCAAGGGGCACTTGGACATGTCTGTTGTTCTCAGCAGGACTGTTTCTCATGCGGGATGGTTTTTTCAGAATACTTGCATTCGATTTGTTAGTTCAAGTTGCATATGCTGACACTTGCATCTAGGTATTTCCATCCGGACGAAGCGCACACTCTATAGGACCAGGAATTGAAGTACGGGAAAATCCGTTCGAGTCGAGAAGGAGAGATGGTCAATTGGAGGATCTTACCAGCATGGAATGAATGCTGGATGCAATACTGCGGCTGCATATAAAACGGCGTTCAAGGGGATATAGAGATGGTATTGGTTTCACCTATCAGATGAAGCTCCTCTACAAATTGTTGGGCTGTATCGTCCTTTGGTGCACTTGATGCAAGTGTTAGTAGCCTATGAAATATGTGGTGTATTGAATGGAGAAAAGGTGGAGGCTTTGGCAAGAAAAGCATAGAAGAATGAAGAAGGCATTTGATGCCCAAATGAACAGGCAATTTGAAAGTTTCGATTTTCAAACAACAGTACTGGTACTGTTACTGGTACTGTTACTGGTACTGGTATTTTGTACCTACCATGGAAGTGTATGAGTAGGTATCCCAAAATCTGGAAGCAGGAGCACCTGTATTTATATCTATATACGCGTGACGGGACAGACTGCCCATTGTGCCCATGGGTCCCGCACTGATGAGGCACTGATGCCTGTGTCTGTGTCTGCAATCAAGAGCAGGGATCGGACCCGGATAAACTAGCACGCCGCAAATGCAGGGGTATAGGTAAATACTCGGACCAACCCACGCAGGTGAATTTATAGCAGTATTCCGTACTCGTAGCGTAGAGGCCGTACTCTATATTGAAGCTTCAAAATCTTTCGCGACCACCACATTCAGAATTGACATCCGTGTGGAATTGGCGGGGGGTCCAATGCTCAACCATCTACCATGTTATCCAGCAAAGGTCTCCGCTGGTCGTGTCAGCAAGCAGGAAAAGGAAACGGCAGACGGCGGATAGAAAATTTAGCTTCGACGACAAGACCAGTACGATGCTTCCACCTCCACCTCTACCTCTACCTCCACCTCCAATGCCTATTCTAGGTATTCATTGCGGATGCGCTGCTAACCAATTCAGTTTTCTTCTACAACTCTACGCAATGCGCCCATTCCCATTCCCATTCCCATTGGAGTCAGAGCCCTCCTTTCGCAAGCTAGATTTACAATCTGTCGGCAGCCGACCAGAACCCAACTGTCGATGGAATCTCTTCTAATACGAAATGGCGCAACCATGCGATTTGCCTCGACGACTCCCCTGCCAGCTGTCTCTTCTACACCTATACCACCAGAATCTGCGGCTGCGGCTGCTACAACTCCTCTTTCAACTCCTACCTCCGAACTTTTTACGTCTATCGAGGAAGCACTATCCAATAATCCCTTACCCCCCAACGAGATCGGATATTTTGCATCGCTTGGCATCGAATACCCAGGTTGGCGCCCAACCGGATTGATGTTAAACTTATTTGAACATTTGCATGTTTACACTGGGCTGCCATGGTGGGCCGTCATCGCTTTAACAGCGGCTGCCATTAGGGTGGCATTCTTCGGTCCTGCGATTTCCGCTGCCGACAACAGCGCAAGATTGCAGAAGATCACACCTATCATGGGACCATTGATGGAGGAGACGAAGGCAGCCTTAAAAATCAAGGATATTGACGCAGCTTTGAAAAATCAGCGAAAATTGGACCAAATAAAGAAGGAGGCGGGATTCAAACAATCCAAAATGTTCCTACCAATGTTACAAATATTTCCTACATCGGGGAGCTTCTTCGCTCTCCGCGCGCTGTCGGACGGACGAGTTCCAGCATTCGAAATTGAAGGTCTTTTATGGTTTCAGAACTTGACGCTGGCTGATCCATATTTCGTACTTCCATTGGCGACATCCTTTCTGCTATACTCCAACGTCAAGGTAAGATCTCAACTCACACTCTCTCAAAAGCCATGCTAATTAGCATTCCCACCACAGAGAGGCGGAGAATTAGGAACCTCCGCAGCTTTGAGCCCCGAAATTCAAAAGGCAATGCTATACGGTTTCCCAGCCATCAGTTTAGCATTCACATCTTGGTTACCTGCAGCTATCCAACTATCCTTCTGTGTTAGCGGACTTGGAGGCTGGATCCAAGCATATTTGATAACAAAACCACAGTTCAGAACGTGGTGGGGTATGCTCCCCATCCAAAAAAAAGCACCCTTGGTGGTCGACCAATCTGGTGCACCGATGGAGAATACCTCCCCAATCGCCATGTTCCGACAACACAGTGCTAATATTAGAGAGGCCGC
The DNA here is from genome assembly GCA_900184765.1 of Hymenoscyphus fraxineus. Lineage (NCBI taxonomy): Eukaryota > Fungi > Ascomycota > Leotiomycetes > Helotiales > Helotiaceae > Hymenoscyphus > Hymenoscyphus fraxineus. The sequence goes on along the minus strand of LT855413.1, from coordinate 1,170,458 downwards.
TACGGGCGTCAAGGCGAAACTTAGCGAACTTACATTAGAAAGTGAGGATGAGAAGGCGAGGAGAATAGCCGCGGCTTATGAGGCGAGGAGGCAGAAGCAGATTGAGGAGGAGAGGATTTTAGCTGAAGCGGAGGAGCAGAGGAGGAGAAGAAGAAGAAAGAGAAAGGCGTCTAAGACACAGTAAAAGAGGCTTTTCTTTACGCAGTGTCGGTTGGATGAAGTAGAGCCCAATACTTCCTTTCCGTTCATGTAAAATATTTCTATGTGTACATGTATGAATCTGTAAATGTATGAATGGTCTATGTATGTGGTTTTTTGATGGTTGGGAGTTTTGGTGCATAGGTATGAAATTGGTGGGTGGTGGGATAAATGATACCAATTACATCTTCGAATGCCGCTCTATAACCTTGCCTTTGCCTTATTAAGATGTCTTTCCTTATACGAGTACCTGTATTGTACTTCCTCTAAGCTCTAGTGGTCCTCTGAAACGTCCCGAGATCTCCCCGATTGGTGGAAAATGGATATAGATATAACAAGCGTCTTATTATTAAGTAGAATATAAGATTTTTTGGTTATTACTTTATATTTATTATGGGAAATTTTATTATATGAAATGGTTAGAGTAAGGGAGATTATTTTTAGGTATAGGAGGAGTTTAATAAGAGGTAATTAAAGTTTATTTTAAGTAGGTTTATAATAAGATAGTTAAGTTTAGGTTTATAATAAGATAGTTAAGTTAGTTATATTAGGGGTTTAGTATATTAGGTTTTTATATAGGATATAGAGGAATAAGTAAATAGCTTGGATGATTTGGTTTAAGGGTGTTTTAGGGTAGTATTTAGTAAAGGTTAAGATGTTTTAGGTAAGGGGTTATTTATATATAGTAAGAGGTAGCGGGAGGTAGAATATATTACTTGGGATAATATTGTTTCGTGGTTTTATAGGGTTACTTTTGAATTATTAGATAGGTAAGATAACCCTAGTAAATCAGTGATGTTCTAGTTTAATGCTGTTATTAAGTGAAGCGAAGGTAAATCCCCTTCTTTCTTATCGCTAGTAAGATTACCTTTATTCACCAGTACCTCTATTCACTAGTATGTAATGACAACAGCTCATAACTATCTAGTGTGCCATTTTAGGAAGCTCTTATCCCTCTTCCTTCTAAATCAACTGTTCGCTTTTACCTTTGTACCCATACTCCGTCTCCAAAGTCTCTCGCAATTCTACTTCCTTCAAAAACAGAGAAGCCGCAAATCCAAGCACCGCAATCCCAGCCCCAATCTCCCATACCAGCCTCAGACTTGCAACGAAAATTCCAATGACCTCTGATTGTGTTCTGCTGTCCAGTGAAGAGATATAAGCGTTGGAGGCATGCGCGTAAGCTCCTCCTAAGCGAAGCTCGTCTCGTACATTAACGTCGGCAATGCGGTTGATGATGGCCAGAAATCTATTCTCGAAAATACTAGATGGCATCGCAACTCCACACAGGAATCCAAGGCTCTGCACGAGGCCCCAGGTTGCTGTTGCTGAGGCGACATCGGATTCGGCAAGGGGAGCTTGGATGGCTGGTAACAGAGCTGTGAGGACGATGCCGGCACCCATAGCGAGGACTATCTGGAGTAGGACCCAAGTGCTGGTTGAGGAGTGTTGATCGAGGATGCTGAAACATCCGATGGCGAGTGCGGCAAGGCCAAATCCGAATAATTGGTTTAGACGATAGTGTCCTGTCCGGGCAATGATGAATCCACCTAAGATACCAAAGGGGACCATTGGGATTGCACCTGCAAGTGTGTTGATACCGGATTGCTGTGGAGATGCCCCCTTAACAGCTTGGAAGTAGACTGGAAGGAAGTAACTGGCCCAGTATAAGAGTATACCATGGAGGAAGGTGAGGAAATATGCAAGTGTTGATGTTCTCGAAGCGAATAACCGAAGCGGCGTCATCGGATTCGAGGAAAATGATTCGAGGAAAAGAAAACAAGGAAGTGCTAGTATCCCAAGCAAGAGAGGAACAAGCGTTTCCCACGACCCCCAATCAATCCTTGGACCCATCGAAGTCGAACCAGTACCAGATATGGCAATGAGAATCGACGTGACGGCACCCATCATGAAGATACAACCCAGATAGTCAATTCGCGCAACTTGCTTCCAAGTCCAGGCCGTTGTCGATTCATCTTCTGCATGAGCAACATTCAACCACAGAAATGCCACGACCAGACCAAGAGCCAAACCACCAACGGGTAGGTTCAACCAAAACACCCAGCGCCAACCAATATGGTCAGCCATCACACCCCCAATAACCGGTCCAATGAACGTCCCTACTGCAAACGCCCCGTAGACTATCCCAGTATACTGCTGTCTCTCCCTCAAAGGCACCAAATCGCACACAACCATCGCAGGTAGGATACTCAGACCACCACCTCCAAGTCCTTGGACTGCACGGCCAGCGATCAACATATCAGTGTTCTTTGCTCCACCACAAATACCGCTGCCTATGATGAAAAGAAGAATTGCAGTGACGATACATATTTTCCGTCCAAACAAATCGGCGGATTGTCCATAGATTGGTTGAACGGCTGTGAAAGTAAGGGTGTAGCTATTGATCATCCAGACGGATTTCCAGGAGGATTTGAGCTCCATGACTATGGTTGGGAGGACTGTTGAGAGGATGGTGGAGTCTAGTGCGCAGAGAAAGGATGCGAGACATAGGCCTGGGAAGACGGCCCAGAATCGCCAGTCTTGAGGATGGGAGGTTCCTTCATTTGGCGATGTTTCGGCTGGTGGAGAGTTTGGTTCCATTGTTGTTTATATAGCATTTGAGACCCAGAAAATTTGCACACGACAAACTTGAATCTTACTTTTGTTGCATGGCTCGTGGATATATTATAGCCCATTCTTCATGTCGTCTTACCAACATCCAGCCAACTTCGCTTATCAGCTGCATGGGCATTTTGGCGAATCAAGCATGGCTTTACAACCACAACAATTGTGCCGCACCTTGACCTCACTAAATCGGACGAGTCGTACGTCCTGAACCTTTCGGGGCCAAAGCCAAGTGGGTCAAGGACATGCACGACTGTTTTAATATAAATCTTTGGCGGATAGGGATGAGGATTTGAGGTGCTACAACCTTGTCAGTTTTTATCCCAAACGGTGCAGGAGATCAGTCTCCAGGGTTGGTATCTTCTGTTTGTTTCCTGGGGTCAGCTATTAGGCGGAAGGATTGATTTCACTTGGGTCGCTTTTCGGGAACCCAAACAGCGCGTATTTCAAATTTCATTAGCGATCTCATTGTATCTTAATTTTTCACTAAAACCATCTCATCATCTATCTCAGAGCCTATAATCCTATTATGAGTTACAAAGACCTGCTTCCGACACAGTATACGTGATCAACCAGAAGCCGCAGGCCCTTTTGTGTCTCACCCTCCACACCACTTAACAACTCTCGCCATTTTTCTGCTGAGGGCAGAGCTGGGTTTCCTTTGGTGGAAGGTATCACGTCATTTTCAATAAAGTCATGGAATGCCATAACTTGCATGGCGGTCCATGGTCTTGCCATATGGTTGTGAGTTGGCAGCCGCTGAAAATCGTGGATCTTGAGGCCGTGACTTTCAAACAAGCCCGACATTTCACCAACCCATCTGTAGAAGAGATTAGCCAATGGCACCAGAGTTTGAATGTTGATTTCTTGCCTTGTAGTACAGCCCTGAGTTTCCATCCATACTTTGCCCATTTCGTGCAATTGATCGTAGCAAGGGTGTTCAGTGCAGGAATCTGTATTCTTGGGGAGCATTCCACCAACATCAAGCTCATCCCATTGAAGATATCCTCCTGGTTCTATATTATGTATGTCAGATTTGAAGGCCCAAAGCGAAAGCCGTCATAAGACTGTTACACTGACTGAGCATTTGTATGAAGTTCTGAAGCACAGGACCCGGGTTCTCAAATCGCACAAACATGTTGATACGTCCAACGTGTACGATATCGTATTTTCCAATCATGTGGTCTGGTACTGGTTGAAAAGCATCTGATGTTTCGAGTGTCACGTTGCTGGGGAGTTCTGATTTGGGAGGAAAGTGGGAAGGAGAGATGTCAAATCCGGTGAGCTTTGCACTTGGCGGTAAGGACCGAGAGAGCTCAATGAGCCATATTCTTTGCATATTTGATTAGTTACTGTGACCATTGATTGAGATTACTGGACATACCCAGAGCCACAAGCTACGTCAAGAATCATCAAGTCCTCTTTTTGAGTTGGAATCTTGGGGTTGAGGAGGAATCCTGTTTGATATTGGCACATCCAGTGCTGTAGGTATAGTCTGGTTCTTATTAGCTAGCTTGCTTACGTTCGTGTTCTTACATACCGGACAGCTGCCTCATTATGCCCTCTGAAGGAAAGTAGTTCGTTAGCCATCTGGTAGGACTTGAGCTGAGTGTAACAACAAATTACTTGTAACTGTTTTCTGGAGAGTGACGATTGAACCACGACCATTTTATCAACGTTGGACTTTATTCCATGGACAGGTCAATCTCACTTGCCGGCTATCCGAACCAACTTCTGCCTACATACAATATTGGATCAGGTTTATGTATCCTGTAACTGAATCACCACACAAGCCGTGCTTGAAATGCAATTGCTCACACTATTTTACCCCAACACTGTGCAGGTACTCCACAAAAGACTGCCTCGTTCCTGTATGTTGGCCTGGAATTAACGTTAATTGTTGGGTTCCAACTTCTTCCTCGGCTTGCAAGTAGTCCGCTAGTAAGAGGTATTCTAAGCTTGCGAGTCGGGCCTCCATTACTCGAAAGTAGACCAACCATAACCAACAATTCTCGTATGATTACTGGGAGTCGAATAATTCAAGATGATAGCTTCAATAATCGTATGCTACGCCGAGTTGTTGTTGGACCAACATACCAAGCAGTCTTCGCTAAGCAGGGTAACTGGTTGGGGCTGAGTCTTGCCGCTTGTTTGCGCAGCGGATGGAGGGTGAGAACTTCCCCGAAAGTGAGGAAGCCATACACTGTGACACAATCACCAGGGGCCGAATCCCTCAAGACAAAATTCTCAAATATCCAACATTATGCTCTATAGTGCTTGTACAGAATGGCTATTCACCTGCCTAAGTAGGTACATTTATTTACGTGAACCATCATGCTGGTACTTACTAACACGCTACCAACAAGCGACCAACACTCAATGATACATGTTGAGCAATGCTACTCTGTAGCAAAGTCATGCCAACCACTGGTATGAAACGTATAGACCAGCGTCTATCCAGCCAAAGAGCAAGGAACGTGCATTTTATCAAGTCTCCAATCCAAGAACTAACAGTCTTTCACACGTACAACGCCAAAAATACAAGGTTTACCCGGAGTTATAATATCCCCTTGTACTTGTGCTTCCTTCGTCTAGTTTTTGCGTCGCCTTCCAGTCATCTCCCTACTTGAACTGATTTAGCCGCAGTGCTGCAAGGTTTCATTTTGAGAATTTTATGTCCAGAAGTTCTTGAGCTGTCTTGTTTTTAAAGTCCTAAATATGGAGTAGGCTGTGGCCAAGAATTGAGGTTGCTGTACCTTGTCCTCTCTTTGCTTCGAGCTTGAGGATAACTGCCGATTAGTTTCGAGGCCTCCATTTTATACGTAGAGAAGAACCTAGGCAGGACCACAAGGTTTCCGACTACGATAAGCGGTGCTATTTCGCCCGAACTGCTTTAACATCAGAGAAAGTAAAGTAAATGAGTAACTTGAGAAGAGACCTACATACACATAGCCACTTGTGTCCAGGGGAAAGTGGCATCAGGAGAACAGTAGTTCCACTGAACACAACAATAAATATGCTTGCAATCACTGTTCTATGTAAAGTAAGCAGATTGATCAATGAAATGAACGATAACACTTACAGAAGGCCCACGAAAAAGACCGCTGTGACTCCCAACCCAGTGGACACGTATCTGCGCAATATTGAAATACTCCACAATGGGAAAAGGAGCATACATACATCTGACATGCATGTGAATATCCCAGTGACTGTGATGTAAAATTGATAGTTTAAACAATTTCTCTCCACAAAAGGGGTTCAGGCTCTCTCCATAGAATTTCATTGGAAAATCTAGATGAACATGCAAGCTGAAAAGTAGAACATGTTAACTCAAGCAAATACCTGCAACCACCGAAATCTTGCGTTGCGCTCCGTCACGAAGATATGTTGGAACTGGACACAGATCGAGAGCTTCACCAAAGCTATGAGTACAAAATATGTACATGCTTTTGGTCTATAGTTCCCCATTATTCTATAACCAGGAAACACAAGCGGAGACTTTAATATGAAGCTGGCTTATCTTGGCAAAAAGAATAACATTTTGTGCAGGGACATTCCACTGGCAGACGTCAACGCCATATCTCCGTGCCTCTACTCCAACGGCTGCATATGTAATCCAGACAAAGTAGGCATCGAAGTAAGCATATTTATATGTTCTTGAGATTAGCTGATGCCGTACCCAGGCTTAAAGCATGGTAATTAACTAACTTGAATTTAGTACCTATCCGTCAAATCGGCCCATTGACACTTGCAGTCAGACCAGTGATATTCTTCCATGATTTGACATTCTATGTAGAGCCTCAGCAGAGATAAGAACGATGATAGGGCGATAATAGTATAGCGACGCCCCAAATAACCGGCATGATTGAATACGTATTCACGAAGTTGGGGGTCACTCCAGGTGGCGGAGCCATACCAGGAATACCCATAAGATAACTTGTAAGTACGGCTGAGTTCATTTTGGATGGAATCCAAACACTGTTCACGGGATTTCCGTTTATAGAATAGGAATTACACGAGGGGAATGAATGCGGAGCTTTGAAGAGTCACGAACTGGCTGACTTTCAAGCCTCAAAAGGATCCAAAGACACTATTATGCAAATTGGCAAAGAGTGATCCTTAGTACCACACATCTCAAGCTTGGCCGCTTTTAAGTAATTAATAGAGCAACGGAGGGTGGTATCTTACTTAGTCGGTGTGTTATACTTATCCAACAGCAAGGTATACTATTTTCCTTGGTTTATACAGAGCTGGCAATGCAGCGCTTCATGCAGCGTGAAACCGTGAAACGGATATTTCGGCTCATTCGTAATCGGTGTCGTTGGCAAATGCAGTTGGCGAATCTCACCTTTTGTATGGAGTTCACTCATTAAAATTACGCCCCAGTCAAACATTGTAGAAGTACCGCTGTTGGTGTTTAAGTATTTAATAAGGCTTTGTTGAATTGATTTAGTGTTCCTGTCTCTGTTTCAACGCATTCATAACTCAACCTTTTCACTCATTATCGTGAATCTCTCAAAGAGTTGCTAGAAAAATGGCAGAGGTTTATGAAAGACTTTTGTGTGAAAACCGATCCACAGGAAGCTCAACTGCTAAGAGTGAAAAGAAAAAGGTATTATGACCAGAAGCCTGATTGGATTTGTGCCAAACTAATACAAGGTATGAACAGGCATCTCTTTCGCCGACATATCCGTCTTCCAGAGAACAAAATCTTGTTTCAAAAACAAAAACATCAAGTGCAGCATGGAAGGTTCTCACAAATGTACTTCAGATCACCGACGGAACAGCCAAATTCTGGTGGCAGAAGACCGGAATACCTTTATCAATATTAGTAGAGAAGGCTGGGTACAATATCCACAGCCAATACGCTGCTTTGCTTTTCCATTTCCAACACATCGTTTACCATCTAGGACCATCGCCAACACAAAGCAGCGTGCCAGAACGGTGGACCTCCTTCGCTACAGATGATCATTCTCCTATTGAATATAGTTGGACGTGGACTTCTCCACCTCGAGTTCAATATGGCGTTGAGGCGATTGGTCTTTTCGCTGGATCACCTGAAGATCTCTATAACCGTCTTGAAACAGATATATTGGTGAAGGAACTTCAACCCACCACGCCGCACTTGGATTGGCAACTGTACGATCATTTTCGCAAAGAAATGCACGCCAAGTCTGATGTCTTGAATACCAGCCCTCCTTCTACATCTGCACAGACATCGTTGGGCCTCGCCTTTGAGCTCTGGGATGGGAACGTATTTGCCAAAGCATATTTCGCACCTGTGGAAGAGGAATATGTTGGATGTACCAAGCTTGAGATTGCGACGATGGCAATTCATAAACTTCATAAGTTGGGCCTGCAAATGCCAGCATATGATCAGTTTCTTCAGTTCATGGAGGGGAGCTCAGACTTGTCGTTCGTTTGCCTTGCAGTTGACTGCGTAGATCCTAGAGACTCTCGGTTCAAACTATACATCCGAGGTGGTCGTACATCTTTCGACGATGTCTGTACCACTCTCAAAGCCAATCTGGCCGAAAATCCCTTATGGACCGAAGATCTTCTCTCACAGCTCAAAGAACTTTGGTATCTTCTCCTTGGACTCGATAAAGATTTTCCGACTAGCTCTGAGCTTCCCAGGGTTGACCATCAGACTGCCGGTATTCTCTATAATGTTGACATCCACAAATCCAAAAACGTTCTAGAGACCTCGATTTATATTCCTGTACGACACTACGCTGGCAATGATTTGGAAATTGCCAAGGGACTGGGGGAGTTTCTGTATAAGCAGGGAAATGGCCAGTACGTTGAAAGCTACATTCAAATGCTGACTGAAATGTGCTCATACCGTCCACTTGAAGATGGATGTGGCGTTCAGACATATATTTCATGCAAGGCGAAAAAGGGAGGCCTGTTTTTGACATCATATCTAAGCCCTGAAATCTACATGCAGGAGTAGACTGTGGGGGAGAAATACTCGTTGTCTTTGCTGATTCTCTTTTCTCATAGAGACAAAATAAAATAGATTTACTTCCGTCTCTGTTTCTATTATTATGTGTTTCTCTCTCATGTGTCTTACCTTGTAGTCGCTTTTAGCACTATCGACAAAAGCATTTACGCAATAACACAACCCATAAGAGAACTATCCAATTCAACGAGTCTCGATTATTTTGGGTTGTGACAGATGAACTCCCCCTTTCACCCTTTCCCCCTTTTGACATATGCAAAAGATTAGGCATAGATCAAACCTGATCAGCGTTCGGCAACTGGAACCCTATTCCATTATTGTCTTGATATCTACGTTCTGGTACCAACTGTCTAAGACAGTCTACAACGCCACCATATATTATTAGCTAGCACCACCCGCGCTCTCATAGAATACCATACGAATATACTAATATGTTGTATCCAGTGTCCGGGCCTAAGAAGCCAAGCCAACAATTATAAAGGACCACTGAGCTTCTAACACAGTCCACAGTGGTGGATTTAGGCAACGCTTAGTATCTGGAATTCCTTTCTATTCCAGAACCCCCTCTAGAACAAGTCTATTCCTTTTAAGATTTTACTAGAATCATTCTATTTTAAAGATATATATTCTATAGAATATATAAAATATCTGGATGGAATTCATTATATAACCGGGAAAGGGTCTCTCTAGTCTCATAAAATAATAGGGAGCTATATCTAGGGTACGTTATCAAAAGCTTCCCTACCTACTCTTCCTAGATACGAATATTATAATATAGAGAATTTACTTAGTACTATAGCTTACTAGTCCTTTTCTATTAGTAGTTAATTACTAACCTAGAAGTAAGTAAACATTAAGTACTAGTACTTATATCCCTATTTACTTAATATACTTACTATTTACCAGAAACACTCCTTAGTCCTATGTTTTTAATTGGTTAGAAAAACCTCTGGAATTCTATAGAACGCCTATAATTCTAGAGAATAATTACTAGAAGTATTCTATATAGAATATTCTACCTAGAATTCCATAGAATATAGTTTTATCTACCGAGCGTTAGATTTAGGGTCTAGATACTAAACGCTAAACCTCATATAAAAATATAAGTCCAGGTAGAGTAGGACCTTAGACTAGATAAGAACTCTAGCTATATTACCTTGTATGAGATGTTTTACTCACACTTATACCACAGGACTCGAACAGGGTAAATAGTATAATCGGATTGATTCTAGAAACTGCCCATTCTATGAAAATTGTTAATGTAGTTCAGATATGAGGTTACTGTTGTGTTCAAGTGCTATGTATAATACTTGAAAAAGACTTGGTGAAGTTGTATATTGTAATGAACAGCGCTAGTAATGAAAGGAATTCTTGAACTCGATCTAGAATCGTGTCCTAGAATAAGGTACGTATCGGAATGCTCGAAAAGGATTGCAAGAATGATATACAAAGTATAAGGGATGTCCTTAAACGAAATGAAAACAAAAGAGTATTACAAGTAAATTAAGATACCTTGTCGTTACTCCGTATATACTATATTAAATGTTATTATACCGAATATCTAGTATAACTAAGATAAATATAGTAGTATACCTAGACTAATAAATGTAACTAGTAACTATTATTTAATCTTTATATAAATATTATAGTTATATAACGCTCTTAGAATAATTTTATTCTAGGAGAGGTATATAAGATACCTAGTCGCTACTTTATATATACTATATAAAACTTTATTTAACTAAACTTCTAGTATAAATAAAATAATTATAATAGTATACCTAGATTAATAAAAAGTATCTAGTAATATCTTTCTAATCCCTTTTTAACTATTTTAATTCTTTTTACACTTTTAGAAGAATCTTTTTCTAAAAGATATATATATATAGAATAATAACTATATCTCTTATAAAAAGAATTAGAGATAAAGAAAGGAAGATCTACTATTTAGTATATACTAAGTATCTAAGAAAAAGATTACTTAATTTTCTTATATAAATACCTAGTACTAGTAGTTACTCTATATATACTTTATTAAAATTTAAATGTTATTATACTAACCCCCTACTATAACTAAGATAATTATAATAATATACCTAAACTATTAAAAACTACCTAATAACTATTATTCTATACTCTCTTTACACCATATTAATATCCAACGCTTTTAGAATAATCTTTCCCCAAGAAAGATATACACAAAATAACAACTACATCTCTTCTTCAATTCTTCTTCTTATAAGAAGGAAAAAGGAACATATACCATTCACCAAGCGTCAAAGAAAAAAACCAATCAATCTCCTTATATACAGTACAATACCACTTCCCCTCTCCGAACTAGTCTTCGATCAGACGAGGAACTTTCAATCCTAAGTAAAGCCCCGAGATATTCTTATACTCTAATAAGTAATAGAGTTCAACCTCTACTATACACCCTGATTACTTACCTTATATCGACCCACTTATCGTATGTATTATCGTGATAATTCAGATGAATAGAAACGTACTAGATACAATACTAGAAAGTGGATGTAGTGAAAACATATATGTAGAGGGAAAGAAGGTACTATAAAAGGAACAAAGAAACAAAGATATGAAGAAGAAATATAAATTCGTCTTTAGGGGTACCAGGGGGATTTAAGGTAGATAATATACTCAGTGATCTCCCCTCTTCAGAGGCTCTTCCTACTCTATTATCAGATATCTTAGACTCCTAATACTAAATAAGACTCTCAAGAAATTCCTCTGAACGGATCCAACACCTGAAATAACAATGGCTGGCATGAATCATGATACACACTAGTATCCGAATAAGGAAAGAAGTGCTCTTTTCAGTTCATCGCTCGCATTACTATTTCTCCTTCCGTTACAGTGAAAAAGATAAGTCATAATCCAAGAAAACTACTTCGTGTATCTTGATGTATAGGTATGTCAGATACCAAGGCTGTAGCCTTTGTATTGAGGCTGATGAGTATCCTCGGATCTTGAGATGTTTTTCCTTGGTGTCAGGACTTTTCTATATTGTGTTGCTTGTTTTTGTGGGGGGTGTTGTGAAGATGTGGATGGACGGAGTATCTTGTCTATAGAGATGTAAAATATCGCACTCTATACCTTCGTATCCTTCATCCTCCATCCCTCAAAGTCCAAACCCGGAAAGCATCAGCACATCAGCACCTTATCCCACGATCCGTCGATCGAGGAAGACCCCTACCATAATCCCAATCTCCTCAGTATCCCCGGGAAATAAAATTACGCTGATCACAACAATGTTCCTCGAGGATCTACTTCTACTTAGTACTGGTATATTAAGCCGCCAACCCAACCTTCTTGCAAGAGGCTCGAGAGTCGCGAGGTGCAGAAATTTGTGGGCGGGGTGAGAAAGATATGTGGATAACGTCTTGTATTTGATGATTATTATTGGGCCAGCTTGTTCCGAAGGACGTTGAGAATTTACGAAGTACTTGATTGGACGATGTACGGAGGTACATAGAAGTATAAACACTCCCCTGTTCCATAGCATAGCCAGGTGGAGTGTGGACGGCGCTTGGGAAGATGGGATGGGATGGGATGGGATGGGATGGGGAAAGATGGGATGAAGGTGTGGATGTGGGGAAGGGGAGTCAAGCGTTTTTTGGAGAGGGGGAGGGAGTCTTGAAGTTCTTGTTTTATTTCGATGAAGATGAAGATGAGGAGGTGGCTGGTGTGGTGGGCTTGTAGATGATTAGGTATTGGAGGATTGGTGTTGGCTTGTTTGGTAGATTTGATGGATTTGATTTCAGGAAAGGAGGAAGGAATGTTAGATTAGATGGTGGATAGATGAATTGAAATCAAACCCGCGAACTAGGTAGGTATCCAAAGGAGCTGTACTCGTAAATTTTGTGAGGTTAAGATTACCTATCATTCAATCACACCCACGAACAAGAATCCAAAGCCAGGAGAAATCTGAACATACTTCTTGACCACCTTGGGCATCTCCAACTTTAATACCGGAACTCCTCCACCCTTCCTTCCACCACCCAGATGTCTTACGTACACAGTAGACGACATAATCTCATATGTTATTCACATCCCCTCTCCCAACCTTCATGATTCATCCCAAACAACCTTCATCCTGTGCTCGTCTCCAGGATCCACCATGCACCTCGAATTAACCATAAGAACCAACGCGGGGATCTCTCGTCGACGTCACCAACCAGGCAACCTGACTCGAAAGAAATTGGACGAACGGTCGATCGTTAAAAGTGAAAAAAGGATTTTACGACTTAAATGGCCTGCTCGCAGGGTATAACGCGACTTCACTGTCACATACCCTGTCCTTAACCTTGTAGAGCCGGAATGCTAGGACTCCGGACTTTTGGTGGGGTTTCGTACTAAAGCTAGGGTCCCTAGACATAAATGTGCTGCATATAATAAAGTCGGGTACAATATTTCATATGCAAATTAAAGCTATTCACAGACCCTGTTTATATATAGGTACAGTTTTATAAAGAGAATATTAATTTAATTAAAAATAGTACTAATTATACAAGATTTTCTCCTACTTTATACCCCCTACTTCACTTCGCCTAGCTTTACTAAACCCCCCTATTAATCCGTCTAATTATAAGATCTATTTAGTAGGTAGGAACGTTCCTATAGGTGGTTCTGTTATAGCCCCTCTCGCTAGCTACAGGACGTATTTTACACTTAGTATACCTAGGCCTAAGTTATACTAGATTTACTATAGATCCTCGCTCTCTCCTAGCCTTTTAGAGTCTCCCTTAACGTTTCTTTCTTAAAACGGGTAGTTAAATTAAGTAGTTAATATCTAGGTCTTTAATTAGTATAGGGTAGAGGTTAGTACCCTAATAAGCGTATTACAAGACCTATACTATATATATTAGGAGTATCTAATCTTAAATACTCCTTTCGTACTAGTAGATAGCTATAATTATATACGAATAAGGGAGGAGTATATCTTAAAACCGTTTATAAGTATAAGTCTATTACTAAAGATTAATAATATATATAAGCTTATAGGGGTACTTTTTAGTAGCCGGTTATATAACTCTAGCCGTAATTAGTAGTTTATTATTAGAAGCTAGCGTAACGTAACTACGTCTAGCCTAATAGCTTACTTTATTAAGCTTATCGAATACGTATAGTATTAGTTCTAGATTCTACTTAATTATTATATAAGCCTTCTATTATTGTTATATACGCTATTCTATAGTACGCTTAAAGATATACTAGTAGAGAGCTAATGTTAATAAAGAACGCTTCTCCTTAAGTATACTATTATTACCCTTAACCGTACTACTTATAATATAATTAAAACAAGGACCTTTAACGTATACTACTACCTACTTCTCCTTTAGAATAGTACTTAAGTAATTATATATAGGCTATAATATAAATAACTATTAGTAACGTATAAAAGAGCTAGAGAGTAATAACTTACCTAGCTATACTCGCGGGATAATTTATATAATATATCGCTAAATAAGTTATAAGACTAGGCGTAAACTAGCTACTAGAATAAAGGTATAGCCTTTTATTTATATCCTTTCTAAATATTCTTAGTAATATACTAATAATAATTTATATAATTAGCCTTGTCCGATTCGTAAGCGGTATTCTCTAGCCCTTTATATTAATCGCTTATATAAGTTTACTTAGGAAGTAGGAGGAGTACTAGGTTCTACCTAGCTAGGGCCGATAATAAGAATCTAAGACAGGGTTAGTTATACTACTAGTAGTAGTAGAATACTTATTATTTTAAAGCTAGTACTATAAGGTAGTGTTTCTCTATAAAGTACTTCTAAGGATCGTTTCCTTCTCCTTTAATAATTGTAAAACTTTATATATACGTCTTATTATTTCTATCTCGTCTAATAGTAAGGAGTAAGGTTTACTTATATATAAGCTTTAGGAACGTTCCGTCGAATCCTATCTATAGAATACTATATTAGTATAGGTAGTTTAAACCGGGAAAGCTAATAAAAACGCGTTAGAACCGTCTACTCTCTAGCGAATAGTTAGTTATAATCCCTAGATTAGCTTCTTTAAGACAACGAAGATAAGCTAGAATTCGAAGAAAGTTCCCCTCTTACTCCTTTATAGTTTCTACTATTAAGACTTATTTAACGCGCTATACTTAGCGGACGTTAATACGCTATCTATATTTAATCCGAATCGCGTCTATAATATCCTAGGGCCTAGTATATAAAGTAACGGACAGGATAGTTAGTATTTTCTCGAGGAGCTAGGAGAGTAATAACGCGACTCTCCTAGGTACGTTAGCTAAATTATATAGTACGTAATTATACTTAGCTTCTAGAATTGTAACCTAATAAAACTAATTAAAGTAACTAATTACTCTAATATAGAACGGACAGGTACCCTTTAACCGACATTTAAGGTTTAAAACGCTCTTATTACGTTACTTAACGTAGTACGCCGTACCGTTCTTAATATACTACTCCTATATCTTCTAAAGGATATTATTAAAGTTCGAATATTTACCCCCTAATTCTAAGGTAATAGGTATACTAATAGATTCGGCGAAGTAATAAGGCTTAATATTCTTATAAGGAAGGAAGATAGATATAAGGAATATAATAAAAGAGTATAGATTTAGTAATAAAATAGGTATAAAAGAGTATAATATAGTTATAGTAGTAATGGAAAGGGGATAGTATATTAAGGACGAAAAACTACTAAGTCCTTATTATACTAGGAACTAAAACTATACTTAGAATAACTTTACTTTTCTACAAATATTATTAGTTCGTACTTAAATTCTAGTACAAATTAGTAAAAACATTAGAAACATAAAGCTATTTAGAGTTATATATATTTAGTACGACAGTATAAATAAATACACGGGATAGGTGTTATAAAAATAGGGGTAACAGGGTATAGCCCCTAATAATTACAGCCCTTTAGCGTCATCAGGGCCTCGGAACGCCATTCGCAGGGTATGTGATAGTAAAGTCGTGTTGTTCCCTGCGAGCAGGCCATTTAAGTCGTAAAATCTGAAAAAAGGGCTCGTTCGAAGTAAAACTCGGTACGGTACTTGGATGGGATACCGTACCGTACCGTAGGGTACGAGTAGGGTAAGTACGATGGATGATCTTGGGATGAACGAACGTGCTTTGCCTTGATTCTTTTTTCTTTGCGTTTACGATTTACCGGATACTGGAACTGCCAGATTGGATTTGGGGGGCTCGTGCTGGAGGTGGCGGTTGGGTTGGGTGCTCTACTCGTACTTGGTAAGATCTTATTACAGCTGTTATTTCTCCGATCTGGAGTTTGGAGAGGTTACGAGGATGAGATTGGAAGGATGACACTAGTTGGGAATTAACTGTACGAGTAGTCGAGAGCTATTCCATACTCCCTCCAAATCTGTTTTCTTCGTATTCTTTGCTCTACTTTCGTGCTTAGATGACCGCGCAACCGCTTTACGAGCGCGGGTCGAAACAAATTAAAGTAATGTTCAGATGAGGTCATCTTCATGGCAACCCAACAAGAATGAAACTGAACGCCGCGTACAAAAAGATAAGAAGACCTATCGGCTCTATTTCAACCCCGGGGGAAGTCTTATCGTTAATCTATTTCTTCTGCGCGTAGGCTTGTACCTGCATTTGGTAACCTTACTTTGTAGAAGTTGCGGAGGATTTGATGGGATTTGATTCGCTGTGTCTAGCGGCTGACGGTGGCGCAGTGGGTAATCGACCGAACGAAACGAAGAAGTTAAGAATCTGCTTGGTGTCGTTTCCCCAGACTTCTCTCCCGATCTCGCTTTTCTTGGTGGGCGTCAGGTGATGGTGTTGGCCATAATCGCAATCTCCGTGGTTTTCTAATTAGAAGATGATCTCAAGCTCAAGCTCTCGGACTGTGAGATGAACGGGCAGGTGTGTTTGCCGCAATGCTGACGTCTGGTGACTGCGGCTGCGGTTGCGGTTTATACGCCTCGACAAACGTACCTACTGAGGTGTTGACGCTGTGGGATGTATCAGCAATCTATCGTTCTTTTCGAGGATGACTCCCGAGATTGGGGTTATTTGGAGGAAGTCGACTCATGGAGGTTTATATTTGGGATTCCTAAACTTTTACATTACATATCCTGGAGGTTATCCAACCTCTATTTTCGGTGCAAGCGATCGGGTGTCGTAAAGATGAAACGCGCCAGGAACTTCCATCAACTGATCCTCGAGCCAATCAACGGCGCTTCCTTGCCCCCTCGGTGATGGAATCTTTCAAACAAGCTTAGTCCTGGCTATTATTGGTGCATTTTATCCCTTACCCCTCATCTTTTTTCATCCCTCCTTCTTCTTTTATCCCTCCTCTTTTCTCATCCCTCCTTCTTTTATCCCTCCTCTTTTCTCATCCCTGACGAGCCGATTCGCCAAAGATTCAAAGAATGGCTTCTTACCCCTTTTCCTGGGTCCACCTGGCAATCAATCGCTTGGCCACCTTGTTGGTCACACTGAAGGTGTCGTGCATGCCTCTGCAGGCTCTATTAGTCTCTGCCCGCGGGAGTAATAGCGACGACCATCGCATGGACCATCCCATCTGAGGCCCTGAAGGCGGTGATTCGATTCCAACGGCATCGTTGGTTGCAGTGACACTATAAATTTAACTGCACAGCGGCTAGACGACGATCACCGTTCATGATGAACCCAACGTGTCTCGCAACCGCGCAGGCCACATGGTGCTGGTCCAACGGGCACCACAGGCACGCAGGCACCGCAGCCAAGAGCCGCGAGCAGGAGAGGAGATGAGGACGTCGCACTCAAATAGGCAATAATGAATGCATCGCGAGAATGTCTTGCAATTATTGACTTGCGAAAGTAAGTGAGATGAGGGCAAGCAAGAGGAGGGCAGTGGAAGGGCAGGCAGCGGCGCAACGACTTGAGGCCGTAGAAATGCCTGGTGGCTTGTGCTTCCCTCACACTCACCCCCAGTGCCTCCCAGATTTCCCCTGACACCTTCACCACCTTGAACCGTCAAGTTTGGACATGGCCTTGTCACCTTGAAGCGATGCCCCCGGGCCCCGGTACCCCCTAAGGCCCTACCCCTCGAAACCCTGGTGATCATCCGTCTCATCGATACCCCTTGATTCCGGGGTCTCTACTCTCTACCCACTGAGATTGAGCAACGGCCCCGGCAGTCTCTGGAGAGTGCCCACCCAGTACCCACCACCAGCGCGGTCTGCAATCTGTCGTGCTCCATGGCTCTGCAGGCTCTGCAGCGCAGCCAGAAGATGCCAGAAGCTGCCCCGAGGGTCCCTGAGAGTCCCTGAGAAATTGAGAATCCCAGGGAGCGGCCGCCTGGTCGACGTGGGTGCCTGGTCCGTAGGTTCCCGCTGGCATTGCTCGTCCTGCTCGCCTTGCCCGTGTTGGTTCGTTTGTAGAAATGCCAATCCTTTGCCGATGATCCTCTTCTCTTCTTTCTCTCATCCAATTCCAACTGTGCCTCTTCCCTCTTTTCTTCCTTCCCCCACCATCATTACGCGCTCGCAGTACTTGTACGCCTTGCCCTTCGCTTCTTTCGTAGATACCCGCCTCGGTTTTTTACCCCTTTTACACATTCTTTTCGTCGCCTTTTCCCCTTTCGTGGCCAGCTCACGAGAACTCACACTCATTTGGTTGTGGCGCATTGATCAGTTGGAGGAATTGGACCTGTTGGAGAATCGATCATTCAGTCTACTCGTCCAGAGAAAACAAATCCCGTTGACGATACATTGATATATCAAACAAAGGAGGAACAGTCAGGCAGTTGGTTCATTGTTGTGACAAAGTTGGACAAGAGTTATTTGTGGTATATCGATTAAGTGTTGGATTGGCGAAGAAAGAAAGTTTGGACAACAGGCAGAGAATTCACCAACGACATATCTCACTATCAAAGTCGCCATTCTATTTTGACAAGTGCAGCCGATTTTCAGTACCTTTGACTTCCATTCATCCTCGCATATTCCTGCTGCTTCGTTGGTGAAAGCTACGTCACGCTAACCTCGTCCAATATCAACAACCCCAATCTCCGACGACGACGACTTCTTCAATCTAAACATTATTTCTGACACGACAACCACTTTCCTTCAAACCCCAACGTTGTGAACTTTCTCTTCGTTTCTTGCAATCAACGCAATACCCCCTTTTGACGCACCCTTTTCTCTACGACTATAGGCAACATGCGTTTGTCCAACATGGTTGCCCCTAGGGCACTCCTACCTGTTGCAATTTTCACGATCTCCGCCAGCGCCTTCTGGCGTATGCCCTGCATGGCTCGAACTGGAGTAGCAAGAATTGATCCTCTTGTCTCCTGGAACGAAATCGCCGAACACACCCATTCCATTCATGGTGGTAATGGTACGTAATATCCGATCTCTTGTCCGCTTAACTTTTGTTTGTGTCTGTGACAGCGAAGATGATTTATCTGCCCATCAATCAGAGCATTGGACCTACAATCCTTGATTCAAAATACTAATCACCCTCCAGGTTTCTCTATTAGCGCCAAGACCGACGAGCTCCTTGCTAGTACCTGCACTTCCTGCGCAGTTGCAGAAGACAAGTCTGCATACTGGCACCCATCCGTTTACTTCAAAGATGCTGCCACTGGCAAATTCACTCTTGTTAACCAACTTGGTGGTATGCTCGCATATTATCTCCTTCAACCAAACAATGGAGAGAAGAACGTCACTGCTTTCCCAAAGGACTTTGAGATGATCTCTGGTGATACCAACCGACGTAACTTCAGCTACCCATCTCCTGATGTTGAGAAATCTTTGTGGAACAAGGCACCATATAACACTCAGGCATTTCTTGAGCAGGCCGCCCTAGGTTTCAACTGCCTCGATTACTCCAAGGCCCCCGAAGGCTCTCTCTACCGCCACACTCTTCCAGATAAAGCTTATTTGGATGCGAACTGCAAGAACGGAGTGCGATTTGAGATTATGTTTCCTTCATGCTGGAATGGAAAGCATGTTACGTCCCCGAACAAGAAAGATCACGTTGCATTCCCTAGCTTGGTCATGACTGGAGACTGCCCCGAGGGATTCCCAGTTCGTCTTCCTTCCCTGTTCTACGAGACTATTTGGGACACAAATGCGTTTGCCGGAGTAGCTGGAGAGTTTGTTATTGCAAATGGTGACACCACTGGTACGTGACTCTTTCTCTGTAGGCATCTCGAGAACGAACTGACAAAAAACAGGAGCTGGATATCACGCAGATTTCATCAATGGTTGGGATACCAAGTTCCTTCAAGACGCTTCCAACAAATGTACTTCCCTCTCAGGAAGAGTTGAAGACTGTCCTCTCTTCACTCTTCAAAGTGATGACAAGTTTTCCAATTGCAAAATCACCCTCCCACCTGCTCTCAAGGATGAAAAAGTCTACGAAGGCTTAACCGCACTCCCAGGAAATGTTCCCATCATTGATGGACCCGGTTACGCCCATGGAGCCTCACCTGGTGGTCAACCAGGAGGAGCCAACCCACCCCCGCTACCCGTCTACTCTCCACCTCCACCACCTGTCCAGGCATCACCTCCACCACCCCCCGCTCCAGCCTACTCCTCTGGCACCAAGCTTCCATCCGGTTCATTCGCACCAGGAGGAGTCTTCGCCGCCAAAGTCACCCCATCCGGTGGCACTCCCCCACCAACCGAGACCGGCACCGTCCCACCTCCCGTCATCATCCCCGTCCCACCAACCCCTACACCACCTCCTCCACCACCACCACCAGCTCCTCCTTCCAGGCCCATCTACAGCACCGAGTACAAGACCAACGGCAACGTCGTCCAGGAGATCCTCTGGGTATTGGAGGAAATCACCGTCACGGCTTCCGTCACGAATACGGTTTCCGTCCCTGCTCCTACCGGGCCCGGTGGTTACCGAAGGAGACACATGTTACAGCACAAGAGACATGGATATTAGATCCTCCTCTTTTCCGTGTGTCTGTACTTGGTTTTTCAGCGAATTGTCTTGCGAGTCTGTATTTAAGCCTAACTAAACATTGGGATCTGCGCTTGGGGTGGGATTGGGATGATTTGGGGAAAATATGTACACACTTGTTTTCTTACTTTTTTCTCTCTCTTTTCTTTTATTTTTTCTTGTGATGCGGATTCAGTTTTTGATCGCATGAGCGTATGGTGGAGGGTGGGATTTGATTGAGATGAAATGAAATGTGAATTCTTTTTTTTTTTTTTTGCTTCGTGTCGTATTGATCAGTACTTTGGTTTCTTTGCATGAAATTTCGGTCGGTTTGTTATTGGGGTTTGGGTGTTTTTTTTGTGTGGATTGAATTAAATGAATAGGAAATGAAATGAAAAGATAAGAAAAGATAAGATGAACTTTTGGATGTAAAGGATTTTTTGAGTTTTGTGCAGGTTATGTTATGTTGCGCTTTGTAATGGGGATGTGTGGGTTTATACTCCAGTATGCGTTTTTCCTATGTCATACTCGTAGTTATTCAATGATCGTCGGTGGTGCATTGTTAATATTAATTTGCTTGACTGGGACTGGAATAGCATCATCCCATCACAGTGTGAGATGTGAAAGATGTGTGCGTAGGCGAGTGGCAAGTGGTTTAATTGTAGTAGGAGTGAGGAGATTGGTATTAGGATTTCACTGCTTGTACTAGAATAATAATACAGCTATTCCTCAAGCCTAACTCTATCTACAAACATTCTAAGCTAGAAGTTAGGTGTCTATTCGGTAAACACAGTATCTTACATCTTACATTTTATACTTTAATATTAAGAGAGATAGTATATAAGAAACATTATTTTGAATTGAAATTTGGAAGGTATTGGAACTATCTAATCCCATCACCTGTCACCTGACAGCACCAGTAAAACCCATTGGAAGAATGGGAAAGGGTTACTGTCAGTTTATCCTCCTTCGATTTCATGCTGGTCTTTGATATCTACCTATTCCCTTTTACTGGAGTGCGACGTGATCGAGAAAGTATCGTGGTTCCAGGTTGTGTGTTGAGGTGAAACGGTGTCCACGTGATTCGCTTCCTCGCTTCTCCTGATCGAGTGGTTTGGGTGTTGGTTTTGGTGTTTAGCGCTG
>LT855413.1:1106109-1148589 GCA_900184765.1 Hymenoscyphus fraxineus | reverse complement strand
CCCTAAAAACCAATCTACTCAACAAACCCTTCCTCTTCATCTCCTCTTCCCGCCAAACCTCCCATTCTAACCGGGTTTTTTGAAAGGCGGATTCTTTGAATGCGTTTGCGACCATGGGATTGTGGAAGGAGAGGTCGGCTATGCTGCGATGGTCGGTTCCGAGGTTGAGGTGGAGGTATTCTTTGAATGCTGGGTGGGGGTTAGTGTGTGTTATGGATGCGGGGAGGGGAGAAATACCTCGTTGGAGGATTAGAGGGGTGTTTCGTGTTTTTTGCCAGGTTTGGCAGGTGGTGCAGTAGGTGCAGGATTTTTGGGTTGATGTTGATGTTGATGTGTGGAGGGGGGAGGTGCAGAAGTGGAGGCATTGGGTTGCCATTTTGGTTGTAATGTTGTGGTGTTGTGTTGATAAGTTGAAGTGTTGAAGTGTTGTGGTGTTGAAGTGTTGTGGTGTTGAAGTGTTGAAGTGTTGAAGTGTTGAGTTGAGGTATTCGTATAATGGTTATGTGTATTGAAGATTGTAATTTGGTGAGGGACTTTCGGGAGCAAACAAGCACATTTATAGATCTTTCCTATGAACTAACAGTAGCATGGTGTGAAAAATGTGAGGTCTATGATGGAGTTTGGATGCAATAATTATGTATCCCAAAGTCTCATAATTCGAAATTGAATCGAGATCGGTGAGAAGAACACTAAGTATGCTACTACCCTCTACACTATACACCCGGATCTGTAACTAATGTTGGGCGCCGTTTTATATCATGAAGATGACGGGTAGATCGGCATTTTCATTTGGGCGGGTTGAGGTAGCTTCGCTAAGTGTGTTGTTATTTAGAGGATTTGACGTGAGATTGGTAACTTATTGTTTTAGATAGATAATGTGTTTGCGTGTAGTGTCGATTTGAGTTCCACTGCGATACACAGTCCTGAAGGACATATAGAATTTGCTTAATGGTACAAATAACCATCCTTGTGTTTTCATTTCCACTCCCACGTACTGCGAACACACTAATTGTTGACGGATAACGGTTCTAGTTTAGTGGCGTCTGAAAAGTATTTTTATATCGTCACTTAGTTATAGCCTAAGGTTCTAGCTTTTTGACGGATAACGGGTTTCAATTTAGTAGCATTTCAAAAGTGTTTTTATACAGGCGCTTGGTTATAACCCAAGGCTCTAGCTTCTTGACGGATAACGGCTTTAGTTTAGTAGTACGTCGTAAGTGCCTTGATCACGGCACTTCTCTGTTAGCGAATACACTAAATATTTGGCGGATAACGGTTCTAGTTTAGTAGCGCCTGTAAAGCGTTTTCATATCGGCGCTTGGTCATAACCCAATGCTCTAGCTTCTTGACGGATAACGGTTCTAATTTAGTGGCGTCTGAAAAGTATTTTAACATCGGCGCTTAGTTATAACCCAAGGCTCTAGCTTCTTGACGGATAACGGTTCTAGTTTAGTAGTACGTCGTAAGTGCCTTGATCACGGCACTTGGTTGTTAGCGAATACACTAATTAGTTGACGGATAACGGGTTCTGATCTAGCACCATATTTGATGTGCATTCTCATCGGGGATAGAGGGTTGGATGTGGAACAGATAGGGTAATTTGTGGCGGATTAAGCAAATTCCAAATATCCTTCGGAATTAGGTAGGAAAGCGGATATAATTGGTCACTCTACCTAAATACATTATCGATAGGCACTTTTTTGTGACCTAATGCACTGACTTCTTGACGGATAACGTGTATTTGTTTAGTAGTATGTTATAGTGCTTTTGTGTCGGCACTTTGGTATTAGCGAATACACTTACTTGACGGATAACGGCTCTAATTTAGCACTATATTCCATGTGTATTCTGTCGGCACTTCGCCATTGGCGAAGAAACTAGCTACTCTTAGCTACTCCACGGATAGCGGTTCTAATTTGGTACTATACTCTAAGTGCATTCTGTCGGCACTTCGCCATTAGCGAACACACTAGCTACTCGACGGATAACGGTTCTAATTTGGCAGCATACCAAGTGCTTTCACAGACAATCTACATGATACAAATTAACCCAAAAAACACCCAACCAAAGAATACTGGTGTCATACATCATCGAGGGATAGGAAGACATCGATCCCGAGAATCGTCGCACTCAAGCAACAAGAACAAGCGAACCAAGAACGCCCTTATGTGACTAACCACCTAACCAGCGTGGCCACCTCACTCTTAGCATCCAACTAACAAGATATTTAGCGAGAACAGAAATCCACATGAAACTCGTTAACTGCCGGATACACGTCCAAGCCAATGAAGGGTTCATCTAGCAGATAAATTCGTTTGCGATGCATGATTTCTAGATTCTTTCACAAGACTCTCAAGACGAATGGACGTGACACTATTCCCAATGTAAAGCTTGGTAAGAGAAAAATGTATCTTGGTTTCCAAGTAGCAAACTCCGCCTAAACCCATCGAGTGCTACATCGCAGTGATACGCACAAAATTTCATCCTCACATCTCATTCGATCTTCCCTTCTCCCAGGCTGGTTTGGTGCCTCATAGCTAGTCATGACGTGTTGTTATTTGATAGTGTTGTCTTGTATAATGCTGTTTTGATTTGGAATGTTGCTGCAGAGCCGTTTCAAACAGGAAACAATGGCGTGGAACAAACGTGATCGAATCAATGCTGAAAGATATAGGAAGAGATTTTGAATAACATGTGGTTGAATATGTTCGTTTATGTGTGAAGTGTTAATATCTGACCAAAAGACAGAGGAAAACCCCAACTAACCCTAACCCGCTGGTGCTGCATACAGTAGCTCCACTTCATCGCACCTTCGATTTTGGAGCACCGTAGGAACGGCAAATATCAGTCCACGGCAAAGGATGAATATTATACAATGCTCTCACGCAACCATTGGATTCTTTGTCTTGGAAACAATCAGGGCAGCCATCCATGGTATAATAGAGACATGCGAGTCGCGTCGCCTCAAAAAGTGACTATTGTCTGCGTTCTGACAGTATGCGAATTTGTAACCAGTCCCGGCGGCGGCGCATGTAGTCGCTAGAACCACGGAGGAGATAGGATTTATATCACATCTCTAATATAACGTGAAAGAGGGAATGGCTTCAAATGCAAATCGAATACGAGGTAGCTATTTAAACGTAAACCAAATACGAGGTGCCTAAATAGGTGGCACGGTTACCAAAACCACTTGAACCGATTATAATATGTAGGTTTTTACAGAATTAATTCTTTTTATACTTAATAACACTCGTCCTCTTCTTTCCCTACAAGTTATAATACTTGTAGTTTTTTTTAGCAACAATTTTGTCCACTTCTTGGAACGTGCTCTCGGACGTTTATAATTATGAAAATCCGTGGCAAAATTGCTCTAATGCTAATTCGTAATGAGGAACAGGAATTTTGAACTCGTACACGTTTATCGAAAGTAAAGGTAAATACTACTTTGAATAGTAATCTGACTTTTTCCAGAGTCAACTGTACCATATTAGATGGAAGTGACGTTGAATCCGTGTTTGTCAAGTTCCTACTTATTTTTCCAAACGTAAACATTACTACTCTATACCTGAGTATATATTTGATCAGAGAAGGAAGAACATAAATTTTGACCAGATATCGATGGAGACTTCAAAGTCAGTTCCGCGGGTGTGTAATCTTACAGTGTCTGCATTCCATGGTGATAGCAAGCAAAATACTAGACTACCAAAACATCTCACATTCGACTCGTTCTCGTTGCAGCACCTTTCAGAAATTCAGCTTTCCAAGCTATCCTCTCCCAACTTCAGACCCTTCACGTCTACGGGTCTCGCGTGATGTTCCCGTTATCAAATTTTGCGTATGAGGCCCAAAAGAGCAAAACCAAAAGCAAAAAGCGGCGCAAGATATGGCACTAGATGTGCATGAGATCCTAGAAGAAGAAATAAGGAGAGAGAGAGAAGAGGAATACGTGTAGGACGGGGGAGGTTTGGAGACGATGTACGTAGAGCATAGAGATCTCGATGTTGTTTGGGAATATCTGGCCCAAATGTAAGATTGCGACTTGTCTGGAGGGGGCTGGTCATGTATGACCTGGAGAGGTGAAATTGGCTAATCACTGCGATACACAAGACGATATTATGGAGAGTGAAGAGGATTGAACAGGGAGAGGGAGAGCTATGGTAAGATCTTACACATGAGAGAATATAGCTAGAGCACTGGCTAGTAGCTTCTGTCTCTTAAACCACGCATCATACTATTCATGAAAACATGGTTCTACGTAGAGTCACTATGGTATTCTGGAGTAGATGGGCCTCTAAACCCTTCAAACCTCGAGAACCTTTCATCTACGAACCCCAAACCAGAAAAGACACATCCACCGGGAACGGATCCCAGTTTCATGAAATGCAAAATGTACTATTACATATCCAGCCAGCATGCTCCCCAAGCTCCCCACAAGATCCCATTTATCCCTCCCATCTTATACAGAGAAAAATGTGGCAGGCTCCGAACGCCCCAAGGTATCGATTAAACCCGTAAATCCATCCCCCATCCAAGCAACTCCATCGCAAAAAGCCAAACCATAAATGTCCATGCCTTCGT
Organism: Hymenoscyphus fraxineus; assembly: GCA_900184765.1. Classification (NCBI taxonomy): domain Eukaryota; kingdom Fungi; phylum Ascomycota; class Leotiomycetes; order Helotiales; family Helotiaceae; genus Hymenoscyphus; species Hymenoscyphus fraxineus. The sequence goes on along the minus strand of LT855413.1, from coordinate 1,144,011 downwards.
ATTCACCATTGACCGTCCTCCCCATTATTTCGCCATAGATGACCCCTTGATTAGTCAATGTAGATCTAAGCTTCCCCAATCGCAAACTTGGAGCTCATCAATTCATCAACATGCGCCCGTTCAATCTTCGCATTTCCCTTTTCTTCTTCCCTAAGTAGGACAGCGAGGACTTCGATAGGAGGATTGAGCCCTAGTTTATGCGCGCGATACCATCGTTTTTGGCGGGCGGATCCTATTGCTGGCTTTGTGTACATTAGTTACTGTTCCTTCCTCAATCCATGTCTTAGAATAGCCAACGCAGAAAACCCTGAAAGAACAGGGAGGGGAGTCATACACCAAATTGCGAACTCATATCCCACAACCTCAAAATCTTCTCCTCAAGGCTAACATCCTTCTGATGCACCCTTGGCGCCTTTCTCTCCGCCTCCCGATCTCGCCAGTACTTCTTGATCTGCGTCTCGGTGATATGACTAGCTTTTTCCTCCTCCTCAGTCTTGAATTGTACTTGTGCTTGCGCAACTTCTGGAAGCTTCACATTTTCCTCTGCAACCTTCACAACTTCTTCTGCGATCTTAGGTTTCTTTGCGGGGGGTTCGGAGGAGGGTTTGCCGACGGGATGGGTGGTGGATTTGGTGACTCTATTGTTGGAGAAGGCTAGGGTTTTTTGGGTGCCTTTTGCGGCTGGACCGCTGGATTTGCGGGGTGCGCGACGGGTTCCTGGCATCTTGATTTGAGGATGTTAAGGATTCGGTTGAGGAAGGATTAGGTGGAGTGGGTTGTTGAGATGAGGAGGGTACTGAGGAGGGTGCTTGAGGAGGTTGGTGGGGGGTCGATGACGATGGGTTGGCGGTGGAGCTAGAGCTTTTGTTAACAAGGCAACCGCGAGGGTCTTGGCGTCCGTGGTTAGCGAGAATCTGGGGTAAGATATATATGGATCGCGACCCAACCCAACTCCCTTTATTCTTTCAACCTCAAACCAACAGAATTCACTTCATGACTGACTAACTCGCCAATTGAAACGAGTTTTCTTTCATTCACCTTCGCGACTTTATACAATCTTCCAATAGCGATTGGTTTAAAAGTTTGGGAGCAGAAATTTGTGTTGTTGTTGACGTCCTAGCTCCAAAAAACAAGGTTGCCCAACCTTTCCCAACAAAGACTTCGCGATGTGCAACAAAACCTCTGGACAACCATACAAACAAATATGGAGACCCCCAACAGATATGGTGATGAATCACGGCAGAGGAAGAGGGGCGAAAGTGGGTAGGCTCATGTTTCAATCAGCTTCAGTTGCCAACAAAAACGATTTGTCTATGGTTACTTGTATCCGTTAATTGTGGAGTTGAATAAAGTTGTATAAGATCATCACAAATCTGATCAAACCAAATTAACAAAAGCAACAGACAGGATATCTAACATAAAGAATCTATTGATCCTTCATTTTGTAACCATATCGGAAGCACTGCAGTGAACCGCATTGTAGCCGAACGATTTTGCAACTCGAATCTTCAATACGTAGACTGTATCACCATAAAGGCGCTATCAAGTCCACTTAGGGGTGGGTGGTATCCAGAAGCCCGGTATGAAGTAGCTGGAGCTTTTTGGTTGGAGATTTAAGTTGCGTTTTGTGGAGTCTCCATACCCACCTAGGATAGCTTGGGGCCACCAAGAGATACAGGCTCAAGTGGCTTCCATCTTGAGGAGCTTGGACGCTTGGGCGCTTTAGAATCCCCATAATTTCCCAATGCTTTTTGGAACAAGAACGCTGTAGTCAAGCTGCTTGTTCAAGTCTTTTGAACCGACCAGATTGACCTTTCAGTAGTCGGCCAAATGAACAGAGTCAGAAAGTAGGGGTGTTTCTATTGATTACCAAAACCTAATGGTGGGTTCTTGTACTCACCGTTGGGATATGGAAGGTTATTTCTTGGCCACTGAGCCCGTGTTCTGGAGGGATCCATAAAGACCACAATATGCAATGTGAATCTTTCCCCAACCGTCCAAACAACGGCAACGAAACCTCAAAGACATGGAAACATATTTAATTCTCTAAGTACTCCCGTGAAAGGTGAGTGAGATAGCGTTCGTGCCAGACTCAAGAATCTTGAGCCAAATATACGTCTTGATGGTACGCAATGACGAATCAAGGTATCAAGAGTAACCTCTATTAATCTTGCGCTATCCTGTATTAACATCGCCCACCCTCCACAAAATTTACATTACGGGTATCCAAAAACCATTATTACATTTCCAACTTATCAGATGTCATCGCAAACTCTCTCTCCACCAGGATGCCATCACTAAGACGCGCCGGGTTCAGTTTTCCCAGAGGTAAATGCTCCACATTAGCCTCTCTCGTATTATTCTCCAAACCACTAGTGGAAACATTAGTACCTCGGCAAATTAACCAGGAGAACGATCACTTACGGGTTTAATCTTCCCTCATAGCCATTGCTAAGATCCGAGTTGTCATTTATAGGAGTCCGCTGGTCATCGTAACTCTTGGTGTATCCCGAATCCCTGGATCCTAAGCTTCGACGCAACGACTGGTACCATTGACTTTGGGCCATTTGTATGAAGAGCGGGCGTAACATGGCCATGCAGGCAGCCATGATTTGGAGGTTCGCTTCGATGAGAGGCCAATATACGATTGGCGTGAGGAAGTCTTCCTTTTTATTAGCACTTGTTGCTGTGTCAAACTAGTAAGATGCCTTCCATGATACTTACACGAAACGTCGGGCTGTCCCTCAAGTTGATGTCCGACGAAGTTGAAAACTATCATCTTTGCGCAGCTTGCTGCGATGGAACTGGATCACCTTAGTACAGGGGAAAGCACCATAGTTTTTCAAAGCCTCTACCACACTTACAGTATCCCTATAAGGAAAATACTAGACACCGCAATTTTCTGCTTCGTGGGAAGCCTCAACTTCCAAACTGAGTAACAGAGTTAGCACTGGCCGATAATGTCTTGAAGGGGGCCATCTCACTCAAAGGAATAGGAACGACAAGAATCATGGCATCCAAAATAACATCACTATAAACCTGACTTAAATACATGGGGATCGCGTCGATACAGTGTGGGTTTCCCCCCAGACCTGGCGCGTTCTTCCAGGATTCTGATATGGGAACACACTCAAACATGTTGGCAAAGAAGAATGCAACGGTCCAGACGCTAACAAGTATGATCAAGGTGTATGTAACATAGTCGAAAATCTTCCCGCGGAATATTCGTCTGTACAGTAGAAGCATAGAGATCTTGGTAGGTCCAATGGCCAGCATTTGACTGAGCTGGCCTGCGTAGAGCATCTAGATCTCATTTAGCATGGTTTCAGTATTTGTGCGAATCGTTCAGACTAACCTTGAGGAACCAGATGTACCTTTCGTTCAGGATTGGCTGACCATGTGTATCAAAATCCATATGCTGACCTTGATTTCCCTTCGCAGTGCCTAAAACTTTCAGCAAAATCTACTTGCACTGATTGAGATTACTTACCGACAATCATGAATACTGCTGTCACATAGGTAAAGACCTCGTCAAGCATTAGCTAAGAGGCACAGAGGGAGGCTCCAAACTTACAAGAGCAAAGACTATGAGCCAATCATCCAACTCAATCCTATTCCTCCTTACTCGTCTAGCCATAAAGCGAAGAACAACGAATACCGTCGCAATGAGTGTCAGAACCGTCGCGAGTACATACTGTTCTGCTGGGGTTTGTTTCGGTGTGGTAAACATGACCAAAAACGCCTCGCGGAGCGGAATCTAAGGAACACAGAATATCCCAAAAGTTACCCTCTTGGAAACTCCAAAATTGAAAGGGGATGTAAGCGTGGAGGATTTGGATATTTAGCCCAGCCACTGATAACAACATAAAATGGGCGTTACAGTAGTCTTGGCGGGTATCTCTACAAAGGCAGAAATCCGTAGGAAGAAAACAGGATAAAGCGGCTGTTTTGGAGATAACAGCGTGCGATGGCAAGACTCAGGATTCACACATGAGTAACGGAGTATCCGGAGCGGTATTAGCATGCGAGTTGTAAGCTGAAAATTGGAACTCGGAATTTAAGCAGGTCATTGGTAGCGAATATGACAACTTTCCAGTTCTATCCGATTTCTTTGTATCAGTGGGGTGAAAAATACGGATCACATGTAGCAATCCTTTGTTCATAATCCTCCCACTTTGGCTTAGTCGAAAAAAGACTACCTATGGTACTGCTGCACTGTATCAAATCTAACTTGAGGTCAGTAACACAAAAGATGTTACGATTCTGCAAGCCTCATGAACTAGCGTTTGGAAAGTATGGTACCGGAAAACGCCGGCAATTACCCAGATCGATTTCATTTGATTTCAAGCCCTGTAACGCCGTAAAAATGCTCGTATGCTCGCCTATGATATTCATATTAATCTGTCCGAACTTTGGAGTGGCACAAAGCTAGGCACTCTGAACAGTTGGTTTGCGAGGTTCTTCCTGCCTACCTTGGCGATAAGGTGAATACCTAGGTAGTGAACTTCCGCGCTCTGGTATTACAAACCCAGGTAAAAGAGAAACCGCCCATTAGCGAGCTACAAGGAAAAATCGCGTGACTATATTCTTTGCGCAAAACCAGTCGTATAATGTATGGACTTATGGCCCTTTTTACTTGCAACCGGAAAATTACAACAGTGATAACAGAGTGGTAATTTAGTATTTATTTAAAAGAATTGGAGTCAGGAAATCATTTCTTTTCCTTGCCTCAATAACCTCAAGACCAATTCTCGGTTCCTAACGCACTATTCGGTAAGAAAGTTTATCGCAATTCCAAATTAACGAGACGACCATGGTATTCTGAAAGAAACGCTGGTATGATAAACGTCCCTGGTACTATCGCCCCAAACTTCGTATTGCATCATATGTGCAATGACGACAACGCAATACAGGTTAGGATTCAAACGACAACGTGAGGACTGCGAAGCGATGGTATGATGGGTAACTATCTGGCCCAGAAATCTGGGATTACGGTAGTGATAAAGTTTTCACATTTTACATCGCAATCCGCCAAAGCTGCAGAGTGAATCTACCCCTGATACAAACTTTGCATATTTCGCTTTCCACCAAAAGAAAATCAAAACACTACTGAAGATGGGCAAAAAAAAAAATATCTAACGCCCGTTCGGAGAGCCCCCCGGATATGGGAACCAGGTAGACCGAGTTTTTATTTTGTCTGGAACCTTAGTGTGTCTGCTATACTTTTGACTTGAATGTCTAGCACACTAACATTGGTACCTGACATTGCATCGGGCCTGGAGTATCGATACTATCGCCAAGCCAAGATAGCTGTTCTGTTGAATCGGTGACAATGGTGTTATCTCTGACTATGAAAGTATTTACGGGTCTGGAAAGGACAGGGATGATTGATTGGTTGGCTAAGTCACTGCATGTCGCTTGTCGCTGACGAAGGAAGAAATCTCCCTGTGAAGCGGAATACAAGGGAATAAGAAAGCATGGTTCTGTTCCATATTTCGACGAAACTTTAATATACTGAGCGGCAACATCATGTCTTGTCAAGATCCAGGATAGAATAATCTGACATGTCTACCATTCTTCCTCTTGCCCACGAATCCAACATACCCCAATCAACGCACTCATGATCGGAGTAAACAGTCGAGTATGGCTTTCCATCTGCCCAGCGAAAGGTCGCTAGAGTTGTATCTCCTCTACACATTGCTGCTTCCCGCCAATACTCAAGACAGTGATCTGACATTATTAGAAGTCTGGTATGATCTGGGGGAGAGCTCTTACCGATATGCGGTCCTTCTCTACGTTTCTCGTCCTCTGTCATGTGAGGGTAATAATGATCTAGGTGCAAGTGCCGTCTAATGCGTTTCTTTTGCTTTGTCAGTCTTTTGGGTATGGTTTTAGGGAGCAGGACAGCACATACTACACAATGAAGTTCATGATATACAGCTGTCTCTGCGATATAGCCACCGCTTTTCAAGGCGACTGAGGTTTCGTTCAGAATTTCGAGTTCTTGGTCGGAAATCTTTATTGTTATAGCTTTGCGCATACGTTAGTCTTTTTCCGCAATTTGACGAGAGGTTGACACACGCTCTATCAATTTTCTCCAAGCTTCATCGAACTCCGGGCGTGGATCACCGGTATATACATTGGAGGTGATATTTCGTGTTAGCCGACGCTTTTCATATCGAATTGAATCCTTAGCTGGAGCTTTCTCTTTTGTTAGTTTGTGGCTATCAATCTTCTCGTTGAGAGGACTTACAATACGTTAATTTTGGACGTATACATTTTTCAGATTGCTTTTCTCTCAGCCAGAGATTGGCGAAGCAGAGGTTTGATATGACAAGTATTGCAAAAATCCAGGGTTGGTATGGGAATCTTCTTATTCTGAAAATATGCTGTCTAAGTGGTGACTTGAAAGAAGTATCTTCCTCATCACGGGAGAGACTGGTATACTTTGTCGATTCCATGAGTTCTCTTTTTTGAATCCTAGGAATCCGACATTTTCGAAGCCTCGATCCCTGTTATGATGATAATACCAATCATTTTCACCTGACTTTCATCCCCAAACTTTGTACACATTGTCTCAAATTATGGCTGCATTAGCGGGATGTAACTTCAGGAAAATGCAGTGATGACTGCTTACTGTACGAGCTAGGTTTATATGCAAGCCGAGAGCTGAGAAGATCAACCGGGCAATCACCCGTTCAAACTTGGGAACGGGACCAGCCCAACTCTCCAAATTGGTTGGTAAGTTGCCAACCGGTGGAATGTTCCGTCACGCCACCACGGGGAAATGCAACCAACCATTTCGAATGCACTTTCCGACCAACTGAAGTATCGGGGAGTAATGCTAAAACCGCCGATGGCTGTGTTGGTCTCTTTGTTTGCAATCTGATACAAACTGGTAGTTATCTTTCATTGCTGGAGGTCTAGTGTGGAGGTGAAAGTGGACCGCAGGTACAGTCAGTAGTGAATACTAGTACGTCACCTTATAAATGATAAGAGGTGGGGGTAAAGAAGTAGTTACCCCTCATCAACCTACACTCCCCTAAGTACAACACTCGACCATCACCAATTTCTTACGAGAGAACGTCCATCTTTTGTCATACGATTACCCTTGAATATTTTATCGCCAAGCTTCTGATGTCAACAACCATGGCCTCACCTCAGCACTCTAACGGCACGAACGGCACGAACGGTACCAACGGTACCAACGGCCATACTAAGAACGTCGTCGTTCCTCTATGGATCAATGGTAAAGAAGAGACGACATCCTCCTCTTTCGAGGTAACTAGTCCTAGCAATAACGAAGTCTGTTGGACAGCAACTTCAGCAAGCAAAGATGATGCTCTCCGCGCCGTTTCATCTGCTGAGGCCGCTTTTCCAAGCTGGTCTGAGACAAAGCCGGTACTCCGTCGCGAGATACTACTGAAGACCGCAGCTCTACTTGAGGCTCGTACACAAGAATATGCTAGTTTCATGCAGACGGAGATGGGTGCTGACATGGGAGTTGCTGCTCATTTTGTTATGCCATTGGCGATTTCGCAACTAAAGGATATCGCTGGTCGGATCACGAGTATTTGTGGTAGCGTGCCTGTATCCCAGGAAAAGGGAAGAAGTGCGATTGTTTATAAAGAGCCATATGGAGTTACACTTGGTATCTGTCCTTGGTGGGTTTTGCTTCAGAGATGATGTTGATTATAAGAATTGATAAATCCTAGGAATGCTCCGTTTGTATTTGGTATTCGGTCAGCGGCCACAGCCATCGCGACAGGAAACACCACCATTCTCAAGGCTTCTGAGGTGACACCCAGAAGTTATGTAAGTCAAAGCTCGAGCATTGTCGATTACTTTTCAACGTTACCTCTACTGACCAGAAGCTCTACCCTTCAAGTGGGCAATCAGCAAAGCATTTCATGATACTGGCTTACCGGCAGGAGTTCTCAATGTCATTCAATGCCGGCCAACAGATGCTGCTGAAGTCACAAACACAATTATCGAGCATACCGCCGTTAAGAAGATAGATTTCACAGGAAGTGCCAGCGTAGGACGAAAGGTCGCTAAAGTTTGTGGACAAATGCTTAAACCATGCTTGATGGAGCTCGGCGGAAAAAACAGTACCATCGTTCTCCCAGATGCTGATATCGAAAAGGCAGTAGGTGCAACTATGGCTGGATCTTTCCTTAATGTAAGTTGTGGTTAATGCGAACCCTTCTACGACTGCAATAAATAAACATTGATCATTATGGTTGTAGTCCGGCCAAATATGTATGGCAACAGACCGCATAATCCTCCACTCCCAAATCGCACCTCAATTCCTCGCTGCCTTCAAATCCGCACTCTCATCAGCCCCCGAAGGAAAACAACCCCCACTTCCAACTCTCGTCTCCTCAGCGTCCAAAAAGAGACTAGAAAGAATTATCGACGAAGCTATCAATAGTGGAGCGGAATCTCTCACTGGTCAACCACCCAAAGGTCTCGACGGAGCATCGTTCGCACCCGTTATCCTCGGCGACATCGCAGAAGATTCTCTCTTCTGGAAGGAGGAGAATTTCGGTCCTGCAGTTGGCTATTTGGTTGTAAATAGTGAGGAGGATGCTATTGCCGCGGCGAATAAGACGGAGTATGGATTGAGTGCAAGTGTTTTTACGAAGGACTTAAGACGGGGTTTGGCTGTTGCAAAGAAAATTCAATCTGGGTAAGTTGATACCATTTGCTAAACTATAGTTTTGTATCTTCATTCTCAAACCCGAAGCCTGGAGTTATGAAATGAAAGCTGGGGGTTGAAGTTATTTTGAAGCTGACTTTCAGTATAGCGCTGTTCATATTAATAATATGACTATTCATGACGAGCCTACGCTACCCTTTGGAGGCGTCAAGAATAGCGGTTGGGGAAGATTCAATGCTCAGAGTGGAATGGAGGAGTTTTTGGTTACGAAGACCGTTACTTGGGATGATTGAGGTGCTTAGAAGTGGTACGTTCACGATACAAATTTAATGATGTAGGTAGTCCAGATGACCAATTTCCTTTTGGGATTTCTCAGTAGCTAGTTTTTGACCAATAGCATACTCACCACCCCCTTCGTTGTTTATTCTACCCTGAGGCCTACTTTCCGTAACCTGAGCCAGGCGTCACCTTCGTTCCTGTTCGCTTATTTTAAGAGCCCCTATTTCCCCTCACATTTGTTAGGTAACCGAAACATGTACTCAGCAAATGACCAGTCTCCAACACACACGCATCACAAAATACACGGAGAAAAGTGACACGTCCAGCGGTGAACTGGTTCGAAATATGGGTCACAGGATAAAACCATGCGTAAATGCACGTTGTAGGTAGGTAAGATTTGTCCTACCCGACGACGACCTGAAAAGTGAAAACAAAAAGAGACAGGAACATCGCACCCTTCGGCGCTCGGCTCTAGCAACGTAAGTTTCGGTATAGATATTCCTGTACTTGCCCAACCCTGCAATCCGCCTGCAGAATAGGATAAGGAGATAATTTAAGGGGGGGGTTGGGGATGGAAGTGTTTGTGAAACAATCACTTGTCCTGAATAAGCTTAATGCGCCAAACCGAAGCCTACTCATGCAGGATATCGGTACTGAGGATTTAACCGACGGAACAGCCTGGCGCACCATACCCAATGATTAACATCTTCGATACTGCACCTTACTCGGTGACTGGGAAGCATATAAGTCTTGTAAAACAGGTCACCGACAACAACGTTCGTACAATGCAATAAATAGGAGTGCATTCGCATTCAAGATATCCACTTTCCAAGACCTGGAAACTCGGTTATTCGTAGGGAAGGCCATCAGCTGTTCTTGACCACAGAAGCAAGATCGGATCGACGAAGGCTTGTATACTTTCTTATCAACAAACAAGTCAGCCTTCGTGAGGAAGCCAGACAAACAGCAAACAAGATGGCTGAAGCCCGTCAGGAGCCCAAGCCCAAGAACTGGCTCGGCGGCGGCGAGAAAGGGGCTGGTGATACAACATATGTACAGAAACCAGCTGATTCCAGTAACATGCCGAAGAAGCGAATCGGCAGTCGAAATGAAGATTTTCGTACTCCCATTTTCTTCACCCCTTAAAGAGTAAACGGGGAGGGATATCGTGTGATGGTTTCTTATATTATCGGTCCTGGCTTCATTAATTTATATTGCTTCTGCATATGTATGTCTCTTCCCTTTCCTGTCACTATGCCGATGCCGAGAGTTGCTGTATGGCGGTATCTTGAGACGATGCTCGCTCCTTTAGTGTAGCCGTAAGAGGTAGGCATGCGTTGTACCGTCTTTATCAGATCATTGCGCTGGAAGGCTGAGGGGGAAATGTTCTTCCGTCGGTGAGAAGAGTAGGGGATTATCTGAAGGTGGGTTCAGAATCTTGGATCAATAAATAACAGCACTTCCAATCTTTATACTGTGTACCTTGACTGCTGCTTTCAGTTCAGCTGCATCACCAGCATTACCCTCGTTCTATAGCTGTATTGTTCAAACTGGAGAAGAGCGACATCCAGAAGCAAGTCCGTCATCTACAAAGATGCGTTTCGGCAAAGTCTTTGCGACTCTTGCAGTCTTTACTACGGTTGGCTTAGGGTATCCCGTTGGTGAGCCATCAAAAACAACTCCAAGTCGTAAGGAGAAAGCAAAAGCTAATACATGTGCTCGTAGGATTAGAAGCAGACGATGCCATCGGAAATACCTGGTCAGAAAGCGTCTCGAATCGTGAAGCAGACGAGAACATTGGGAACACGTGGTCAAACAGTGTATCCAACGCCGACGAAAGCTTTGTGGGCATCTTGACAGAGAGGAAATCCTACGCCCAGCGCAGCACCGAAGCAGATGAAAATATCGGGAATACATGGAGCAATAGTGTTTCAAATGCGGCGGATGAGAATATTGGGAATACTTGGTCAGCAAGTATCGCGAATAACTGAGTGGTGTTTGGGGGTTTGAAGCATTTTCAGCTGCAAATTTTATCTTCAGGGTGTTTTTGGATCTTGATGGGATCGGACCAGAGCTACTGGATGTTGGAGGATGGGAAGAGTGTTAGATGCTTGAGGACTTGGTGCTTGGAGCTAACAATTTTTCCCCATTCGCTTTCTGTCTTGTAGGGAGTTGTATACAGTATGGGGCGATTGTGGTGATCCAACTTGTTCAAGAAACATGTATGGATGGTTTTCTGCGAAGTTAAAATAAAAGGTTGGTAGTTGGACTACTTCAAAAAGAAACTCGATAGTTAAAATACGAGTTTTACATTACCTTTTATTTGGAGAAACAACGGTCTATCAATCGATTTCACTCTCTGTGTATTACAATCTCAAGTTTCTTGTGATTTGTAGTATTCCAATTGTTTCTAATTACCAGATAACCTTTAACTGCTTTCAGAATAAGCGAGCTTCCATAGGAGAGTTTCGGAGAATTAAAAAAACAAGTAGAAGGCCTGGAAATGTATAAATTACCAACCCGAGAGCTTAAAAACGCAGGCAGGTGGAAGGAGTGCTTAACAACGTGCATGCCTTAGTAGCTTTACGGAAAGAAGTTAAAAGCGTAATTGTTTTATTAACAAGCTAAATATCCTTGAAAATTGAAAGGCTCCGAAAACTTGAGCGAAATAATGTTCTGCCCAACGCAAAAATAATAAATGCTATGCGTGAGCTACATGAACAAGATCTTAGCACTGAAGCTAGAACAGAGAGAGTAAGTGAGCCTTTTATTTGGATATTACGTAAGATAGAAAGCCCCCACGTGGTTCGGCTTAACCTATGCTGATAAGAGCGCTTATCGCTACAGGCGGCGCTAACAAACCCACTTGTGCTCCACTTCTCCTCTACACCTTGAGCTCCACTCCTTCATAGCTCAAGCTGTCACTCAAAACAGCTTCCTCCCAGCGCAGCATAAACACCACTTACTCTCTCACCTCTCAAGCTCTTTCACCATGGAGGCCCAAATGGATAATCTCACCATGCAAGACAAATTGGCCTCCTCGCCATCCGACGAACCGCGTAAACAAAAGAAGAAGAAAGTGCTGTTGATGGGAAAGTCTGGGTCCGGAAAAAGCTCCATGAGAAGCATCATTTTCAGCAATTACATTGCAAAAGATACAAGGAGACTGGGTGCTACGATCGATGTCGATCTCAGCCACGTCAAGTTCCTGGGAAATTTAACGCTCAATCTTTGGGATTGTGGTGGGTCAGTATCCCTCAAGCTAGCTGTGGAGGTGTGAGGAAGAAATGCTAACATCCACGGGATGCTAGACAGGATGCGTTTATGGAAAACTACCTCTCACAACAACGACAACATGTGTTTTCAAACGTCGGTGTTCTTATTTACGTCTTCGATATCGAATCTCGAGATTTTGATCGCGATCTCCTCACCTATCGTTCCATCGTCGCGGCACTCAGTCAATTCTCCCCAACCGCGAGCGTCTACATCCTAATCCACAAAATGGATCTCGTCGTCCCCAATCTACGAGAAGACATTTACAACGACCGCGTCTCTCTCATTCGTTCCAAATCCGACGCCTTCGACCCCACTCCCTTCGCGACTTCAATCTGGGATCAATCCCTCTACAAAGCCTGGGCCGAAATAATTCACGATCTCGTCCCGAACCTCGACCAAATTGAAAAGCATCTAGGCAGTCTCGGAAAGCTCATCATGGCAGAAGAAGTGCTGCTCTTCGAACGCACATCCTTCCTCGTGGTCTCCAGCTGGACCTCCAATGCAATAATCACGAGTGACAAAGATCACCCCGCCCAGAACCCCACCTACGATCGCAACGAGCGGCTGTCCAACATCATAAAGAACTTCAAGCAGAGCACGAGTCGGTATACAGGTACTCCAAAGAGCGCAGAACAATTCAGTATTTTCGATCTGAAGATGCCCAGTTTCTGCATGTTCCTAATCAAGTTTACCACCAATACATATCTTGGAGTTGTACTACCTCCCGGCGAGGAACGGTATAACGCGGCGAAGTTGAATTGTTACATTGCACGCACGCAATTCGAGGATTTAGATTCTCCAGCGAGGAAAAGCGCGGATAGGGCTGCTTCTTCAACGGAGATTGTCGCCGAATCATAGGATACTCTCATTTCTTTGTTTGAGAGGTTGGAAAATGCATGGTTTGCAAAGGACTGAACGGGGCGCAGGAAAAATTTGTATGGTCAGGTTTTTTGGTTTTGCATGGTTAGGAGTGATAGGATATACCCAAAGGCGTTCGTGGAGAGAGCATGAGGGAAAGAAGGAATCATCAAGGAGCAGGCATGTAGAGGTTCTACGCTGGGGGTATATGATGTACAGAAACAGAGTAATTGGGGACAGGGACATTGCATTTGAGCGATGTGGAATTCTAAGTTTTGCAATAACTAAACCGACCTTTCTCCCCAGTCAGCTCTTGGAATGATCATTCGCATGATTCATCGAGACGTAAAGATCTTTTCTTGAAGTTCTTCCACGTCCATATTTGTTTTGCTCAGAGATTCCTGTTGTATAGTACGAGTAGTCTTGCACGAAAAAGAAAATCGTTGTGATAGTAAATTTTATACCGGAGTACCTCGCTTCAAACAATATCACTGTATATAACAAAATTGGACAATAACCAAAACCAAAACCTGGTTTTCTACTACATGCATTAGCTATACTGGATTTGTATCCCTCTCTACTCTCCTCGTATATTACAGTACCTAGAACGACCATCTAAACCTACCTAAAGGATCTAGACCCCTCGCATCGCCTCCTACCCTATATACGACTTTTCATAGACAGGGTAGAACCCTACAATACAACCCTCTAGTCCAAACGGATCATCCGAATCATGTGTAGGTATATCGGAAAGTGACAAGGGAAGGGGGGAAAGGGGGGAAGAGACCCGAGGTCCCGAGCTGTCTAGACCATTTACCTAGTTTCAGACTTCCCCGCTTTGTAAGAATTCTAGAATCTAGCTTATAGGAAAACACCTTCCCTATTTGTGTGGAGTTTAGTGTAAGGATAGGTATAGTTCTTCCAGTATAATGTATGAATATTCATCTCCATCTCCATCCTGTTCTATGGTTTAAAGATCTAACCAAGTAGTGATTCCTATACAGATACATATATGGATGACATAATACCCAGAATCCACTCACTAATTCACTGCCTTTTCTCCTAAATCGAATCACTTCTCTTATAGAGTAGAGCCTTAGCACGGTACTAGTTGTGAACACTTCAATAGTATGAAAAGACATTGAGACGGGGGTTGAAAATGATAGGGATATATATTCAAAACCACAAAAGTTCCAACTCAACTAAGAAGAAAAGGGGAATGGAAGAACTTTTACTAATTCACACTTTTCTGCGTTGGCTAGATAATGTTTGTTTGCTACCACCATTGCTGATTGAATCGTTCTTATCCCAAATGCTAGCTAGCTACGAGAACAACTGGATTATACAATAGAGGGAAAGAAGAGTGGGAGCGGAATCAAAAAGAAAAGAGAGATTTTTCTCAATCTGGTTTTGGTTGTTTGTCTTTGAATGTCCTTCTTCCATTACCACCACACCATCCACAACTCTCCAATTCACACCGTTCATTTCATCGCCCAAGTCCACCCACTCCACTCACCCATGCTGCTAAAAGAAATGGGAATCAAGATGAAAAAAGAGTGAAAAAGGAAAAACGCCAATGTACAGACCACCTCGAATGCTAGCTCCACTCAAAGTCAAAAGAGAAATTGATCATTTACTGAGCAGCCCCATTCATATCACTATCCCCATCATCATCCAAAGCATCCAACTCCTCGGGATGACCCAAAAGATTGGCCACGTTCTTCATCTCATAGTGCTTCTTCCTCATCTCCTCAAACTTACGATGCTTCTCGAGTTCCTCCGCACTGAGACCAGTGTGTTCCTGAGCCGCAACATGAACCGCCTTCTCCTTTCTTCGGCGTCTCTCCTCGGGGTCTTCTGTGTCTTCCGGAACCGCTTCTTCAGGCTCTCCTAGACTAAGACCGGGGATCTCTTCCTCGCGGGAGCGCGAGCTCCTCGGACTGCGTCGTTGATCTAGTTCATCAACCAGGATCTCTTGCGCGTCGAGCGTGCGGAGTTCCTCCTCGTCCTCGGCCGGGTCGTAGTGTTTTGCATATGGCGTCTTGGGCTCGTCGATTTTCATGGTTGCGCTCTTTTCTTGCTCGGTGAGGTAGAGGTTTGCTTCGTCCCATTTTAGACGCATGTTGGTGTCGTCGCCGTTTTGGCTGGTGGACGAGTGACTTGATTGTCTACGAGACCCGACGGGGCGGATCGAAGAGGACGAGGAGCGACGATGGCCTGCATTTTGGAGGGTGTTCTGGAGGGTGATGTCCTTGTCTGCGTCGGCGGGGAGGGAGTGCGTTACGACGGCTGATGGGGAAACTGGAGGAGGGGATGTGGTGATGGGGGATTGACGGGTTGGAGAACGGTGGTAAGAGTTCTTGAGAATTCCTGGGGTAGGAGTTAGCACGAGGTCTGGACGAGCGGATAGATCTGTATATAGAAAAAGGACTTCTTTACCTTTTGGTCTCTTAGCCGAAGGGCTTGGTGGGGAGTGAACCCGGGTTGGAACTTCTGCCTCCATCTTGTATTATTGTATTATTGTACTATTGTACTGTGCAAAATCTGTGTCGATGGGGAAAGTTGGCAGGAGCAGGACTTTTTGAGGTGGTGGGGTGAAATGTTTTGACGTCTGACGAGGTGTTTAGCGGGGTCGTTTGCGCTACTTAAGGGTCAGAGGGGGTTAATGGATGGCAAGAAAAGGCGCGCGGATGCGACTGTGATGAGCGATAAATATTATGCGGTTTCTGAGTGTTGTTGGTGGTCAGATGGGATTTTTGGCGGATCTGGCGTTAGCTGAATCTTGCTTGCGACCCGATGGGAATCTCTGGAGAGGATGCAGTCGAGTGGATGTGAATGGCTGACTTTGTGGCAGGTGAGCTTTCTTTAGTGAATCACTACTGCCTCAGCCACTGATGCCCACCCATCAGCATGTGAGAGAGAACGGAAGGAATATGCGCGATGACGGCCTCAGGCGGCAACACCACACGAAGTCGGTGCAAGTGTAACGTCATAATAGGCCAACCGAGGTTTTTCCTCAGCGGCCCGCATTAACCTTGATTTTCCGATACGCGGGCCGAGTACGGCTCTTGCCGCCCGCCCGAGCCGAGATATTTGATTGGATGTACGAGTAAGGAAGTTGGTGAACTAGAGGAACTGTCGTTTGGGAATAATCTCAAATTTGTTTATGAATTTGTTGGTGGAAAAGCCATGACGAAAGCCATTGGGGACGATAATGAAATGCCGGACTGATTGAGGTAAAGTACAGGTACTTTCTTCGAACGCACCAGAATGCATTCGGTAGATTCTTAGCGAATATTAAGTCAATGTAATCGAGTAATGTTTTGTAAAACTTCTCCTGAAAACAAATGATTCGTGGACCATTTTCTAGCCAGAACCATCTTTTCGTCAGAATGATTCAGCTCAAAACGTTTTATCTAAAAGTATTCCTGAACGCTCTTGAAATAAACTCCATTCACCAATCTGGTCTCCTAGAGTTACGAGACGATTTTTTAGCTCGTAGGTACCTTATAAACCGTTAGAGAAAGACTGTTAGACAGATACTGTTTATTCAAAGATTCAATTCACATGAATATGACATTTTTTGCCATTATGACCAATGGATCTTGGAATTCATCAAAATTCATCAGAGTCGATGTACCTAGGACTTGCCGTTATTCTCAACACGATTCAAAGAGTCAACATCCTATCCATAATCCACCTTAGGCACCTCAAGCGCCAAAAGTTCCAGGTAGGCTTCCCTCTCATCTATCTTCATCTTTCCATCAGTCCCATTCTTTAAACCCCCCGAAACCCACCAAATCCATCAACCCTCACCATACCCTTGAAGACTATATCCCATAATCTCCGACTACCTCACTCATACCCTTCTTCACATACACCCGACCGACCACATCCCCAAAAGCCTTCAAAACATGCGTCCCACAATCCACAAACCCAAGTTTCACAAACACACCTCTACTCGCCTCGTTCTTTGGGTCCGTCATCCCCAGTATATCCTTCACACCCCTCTCCCTCTCCGCATACTCTAGTAACATCCGTGCTGCTTCTGTAGCGATGCCCTTTCGCATGTACGCTGATAGCATTGCGAATCCTAGGTCGGGTGCTGTATAGCCTTGCGGTGGAGGCATTGATACTGTTCTCGCAGCCTCGCTATCAGTCCATGAAATTCAAGTCGTCACTATATGAAGCGAGGAAGTACTATACGTAAGGTGATATTTCCAACTGGCATACACTCTTCAAGTGAAGCATCTGGTTTTCCAGGAGGTTTCAAACTAATGAGATAGTATCCATAACCATGGGGATTATTACTCGGCAACCGTTTCTTCAGTAAATCCCGTCCGGATTCGAGGTCTTGTGCTGAGGTAGGGCCGTTAGATGCGAGGAATTCGGGGGTGTTGTGGAGGGCTACTATGAGGTTGCAGTGAGTGTCGTTTGATGGGTTGAAGTATGAGAGGTAGAGGCGTTGCGACTCGAGGGAGAAGGGTGGATCTACCATGATTTTGATGCAAGTGAACTGGATTTTGAGGATGCAGGGTCGACGAGGGATGTTAGGTATGATGATTATTACAGAACGGTTGTATTTAAATCAGGTTGCCGGATGTGAGTCATTAGAACTTCAGTATTCAATAGGTGAGATCTTACCACCCTGGCCTACGAATTGAAATACCAATACTTGACCAGAAGTATAAGCATAGGTACTGTACCAACGCTACCAGAAAACATAAAATCTCCTCGGAAGACGCACACTTCTTCACCAACTCGCTGGGTGAAAACAAAACCCCATAATCCAGAACTCCATATTCACACACTCTGATTGGGTCCCCTTACTGCTCCCATCGTAGCCGAGTTCTCATTCGCCAGAACTGTACGATAAATAGCCGAGTAGAGCCGAGCCCAGCTTTTGCAACTCAACCCACAGCCTTTTTAAGAGTCAAAGCCAAGATCCTCCTAATTCACAGAAATGAATAAAAGGCGCGGAAAATTTGACCCGGTTGACGAGGCGTGTCTTGGGGGTGGTTGGAGCTGCGGAGTACCGCTACCGGTACGTCTGTTACCCCACAATCGCCCCTGGCATGACTGACATGAACTTTAAAGGAGGTTACTTGAGTAGGTGCCCTGATGAACGTCATACCGTGTATGATGTCGCTTGTGGTTGCGAATAGTGTGGCATAGGTAGGATTGTGTACAGTACAATTACTGAGGAATTCTTTGGATGGAATGCCGCTTTCGTGTTTTTCATTGCTTCTTATTGAAAATTAGGCACTACTGGATGGTGAAGTGATCGTTGGAAATCCTGTAAATAGACGATGATTTGTTGCTCGCTCTTTGCTTTCGTTTGAGCTTGAATAGTTTTGTCGGAGAAAAAGTGTTCTGGTATAATGATACTAGAAACTTAAAATCATGAAGAATAGTAGTCTGGTATTTATCTGAAAGAAATTTCCTGAATTACATTATGCAACTGTACTTGCATAGTTCCGTCAAGTGAATCAAATAACGTGCGCTAGTCAAAAAAAGCATACCCGATATGATTCTCGGCAATCACCGCTTGTGCAAAGTATACTTCAAGTGAAGACGAAAGCATATCTTTTAAAAATCATTGATTTCATTGCTATCTATTTCCTCATTACTCTATTACCCCCTCCCAAATCTACATTAATAATATTACTATATATCTATCTTACCCCCTTGACCCTCTTTCATAATTATATTACTCCTCGAAAACCTTCCCAAACTCATATGAAATATCCCCCAAACTCAACCGTCTGAGCGGCAAAACCTCTGGAATCGAAACCATAGTAGGAAACTGCTCCAGAGATGGCAACCTCTCAATCTCAAACTGCAAAGCCAACGGTTCAGCCGCTAACTCAAAACACGGCTTCTCAAAACATGGCCTCTCAACCAGCGACTGTTTTTCCTCGGGCTTCCCAGCCTGTTTCTCAGACACCGATCTTTGCTGTTCCCTGTACCGGGATTTTGAATTCACGGCTTGGAAAAGAGGACTCCAAAATGGAACATGTCGCTTCGCGATTCTTTTTCCAAGAATTTTCTCTGGCGATTTGGGGACGAGTGTCCCGCTATCGCTTTTGCTTCGTTCTATCGATAGAACCTCGATTTTATTGGTGCGATCTGAGATTTGTCTCTCCTGTTCGATGCTCCGCTTGTACTCTCCAGGAACTTTGCACGCTTCGATGGTTCTGACGTGTTCTGATAGTTGAATCTCGGGTTCGATGCTGATGCGATATTTTTCGGGTTCGAGACTGAATCGATATGCGCCTGGCACTTTACAGTCGATTGTTCGTCTTCGAATAGGTTGGGTGTTCATTTTGATGGGCTGCGAGTTTCTTCGCATTCTTTGGTGTGTTAGTGGTGGGAGGGCTTGCGATGGTCGTCGGATCATGCATGGATTTGCGGATATGGAAGATCGCCTCCGAAGACTGTCGATGTCCGCTATTGGGAGGAGTTGAGTCATTGAAGCTGTCCTGGAATGATGCCACTCATGTGGTGGTGGAATGTTTGGTGGGCAGTATTTCAAGTCTGGACGAACGAGGATGTCGGGATATTCCACGGATCTGTTCGCATGTTAATTAAGGTTCAGAGGATCTCATGTGTACATCTGAACATACCTCATTGTCGAAAGTGGAGATCTTTTGTTATGATTGTTGATGGAAGAACTTGGGCTGACGACTCTTGCCCTCTTCTGATGCCTAGGCAATGAACCCTGAGAACTACGGTTGGAACTGACATGAGAACTGCGATTCGAAGTGAGGTTGGAACTGCGATGCGAGCTGCGATGAGAACTACGATCCGATACATCATACCCGGACGAGATATGCGATAGTCCAGATATCGCGGAGTCTGACTTTTTGAGACCTCTCTTCTCAGATGCCATCTCTGTATAAGTCCATCCATCGCTACCCCAGCTGCGAGTAGCCGAGGATCTCTTTGCCACTGGTAGAAGGGGTGTTATCGGACGCTCGGGTACTTCTTCCACTGTCGGTAATGAACCGCCTCTCTTCGACTTTCCTTTTACATCGGGTTTTGTATCGACAGCTCTTCTACTCTCTTCGTCCAAAACTTCAATCGAGCAGGCGCGAGAGGATCCATATTCGGAAACCCCTGTGATGGAAATCACTCTTTGATGAGTAGGCTTGAAGATATGGAATACATCAGGAATTTGAAAAGGATACTGACAAGCTTCGAGTGCTGTCAAGAGTATTCCTATCGCTAAGCTACGATTGTTAGCCTGCGTTGTCCTTTGGTAAATGAGCTGACACTTACAATGCGCAATTCGAAACAATCACAGCAATGATCGAGGGCGTGCAATCTTCGTACTCGGCCGTACAGGTCTTTTCTCTCGACAACGCAACACTCGAAATCGTAATCGCAACCATCCACATCACCAAAGCTATCCTTGCAATCACAAAACAATACCCGTGGACCCTCACCACAGGTGGTCTCACGGCTCCCACAGGCTCATTCTGGAACATTGCGAAGAGATGTAGCAACAAGTATAAAATCGAGCACGAAGACTAGACACCTTATCAGCTTTTTGATCTTCAAATGTCTTTTAGAATTTGAGACTTACAGCTGCCAAAATAGAAGCTTGGGCAGCTCCCACACTCATCGAGTGTTGATCCATGGAACGAAAACATACCGCGGCGACCGTGGCACCGCTTATCGATGAAGCTGCCAGCAGAATCACTGTCGCAAGCACCAGTCCTGGAGTCAAGAGTTTGGCAGTCCGTGTTGGTATTGTTGGACCATCCGAGGCGAGTGATAGTTTTTCGGAATAGTCTTCTACCCCCATGGTGAAAAGATTTCTCAAAAATGACGATATAAAGTCTAGGAGAAGGATAGAGGCTTTTGCTTGATGAGAAGGTATCGGGCGTCTAGCAAGGATCGTTCTCGTGCAGGGAATCGAGTATCAGAGCCTTCAGCTTATACAATTCTAAAGTTCGTGCCCTCAAAGATTTGGTAAACAAACCCGAACAAAATTCTATAATGCGCCTACCACCAGGGTAAGAAAAGAACACAATTCCGCCTCTTCGGCAAAGAAAAAGGGAGGAGTTGAAGGGAGGATGAAGGAAGGATCGTGAGAAGAATTGTGAAGAATGAATTGATTGAACAGAGCTCAGAAAAACAGAAAGTCCGGATAACAATATGGAAATGGGAAATTCGGAAGGTTGGTACGGCTTGCCTTGTCAATTGGCGATAAGATAAACATTCTTCCTTGTGGCTTGCCAGGTTGCGAGGTGGTTGCGATGTGGAGGTGGCTTACATTCCTCGATGTGGCCCCGTTGCGTAATTCGTGTGGTTGAGATGAGGCGCGAGGATGTAGGTCTTATTGTACACCGCCTTTTTATTGTTACTTCTGAAACATTGGATTGTGTCTTTATATACATTTTGTGTCTTCTGACCATGAAATACCTTGCAGCCTCATCGTCGTAAGTACTGCTTTGGTGGAAAAAACGAGACTCACGGGAGACTCTAGTCACTGAAAGTTATGTCTGATACCTTTATCTCCTTGGAGTTTCTCTCAGTGGACTCATTATTGATTCTTAGGTAGGCTTGTTCATGTATCCTACTTTCAGGTAAAAACATAATCGCGGAAGAGAAGTCTTGGGACTTGGGAGTCGAAGATACTGTATGCCTATATGGATTGGTTCAAAACGGCCGAAGCCATTGCCATTTCTCTGTGTACACCATACGATATGATTGTGCCAGAATTCCTGGAAATAGTACCCTGACAGCGTAAGAAAGAACTACTCAATCACACGAGTACTACCTAAGTAGAGTAGAGTAGAATGGCGGATTCCACTAATTGAGTAATGACGAGTACTGGACTTGATTATTCGAGGAGTAGTAACGTGACTAAAGCGCAACTAAAACATAAAAATGTTGTCCACAAATAGTTTCTCTCTTGTCTCCTGTTCCTTGTATTTCTAAAAAGACCGCTACTACTATAAACTAGTGCTTACTATTAAGATAGACGGAATGCTCAACTCAAGGGCGCTCAGTTATACTATCGCTTATATATACACAAGCCGCTAACCCCAAGCTGTAGGACCGGCTAGCCGAGGCTCGGCCCGTCTTACGCTTTATCGCTTCTTGGGTGATACTCAAGCACTTGGCGAGTAGAGTAGGTGCCACTAATGTACTCTACTCTGCTCAATTCTTACGCTGTACCTCAATGAGAGTTCTTAAGCTCAGTTATAACAGACTGTTTATATAACGAATGAAATTTTGTGAGTCTCTCTGAATTAGGGGTCTTGTCTGGAGGTGTAGATCATTTGTAGCTATCAATACTTCGCCGCTCCAGACGATGAGGGCCTGTGAAGAATCTTAAATGAATTCATCCTGTTTGGGACCTATATACTTGTGACCTGAGAACACTTTGAATGATTTCAGGGAAGACATATCCACTATATTTTTAAAGTAACTCAGTTGCAGTCCTACCACCCACATCCCCTTGTTACCGCCAAGGAAAAGAAATTCTCGAATTGGCTATTTCAGGTGACATTTCCTCAATACTCCCTCCTCATTTCATTGGCCAGTCTCACATGGTGACATATTGCCTGCATCTCCCCGCACCCCGCATTTTTTTATTTTCCTTCGCCGGGAAATGCTTGGGATTATTCCATGAATAAAATCGTTTTGTTGTAGTACTAACCGCTTTAGCTCTGACGATTGAGAAGCTGGACGTCGTCCCCGACACCGTACCGTCACTTGTCGAGCCTCAAATTTGAAAGTGGTGATACGAGGCGTTATGGCGTTGAGGATAATGACTAATATCTGTGTGACTTTTTTGGGTTTCCAGCTGTATTGGTGGAATATTTCTGTCCTTCATATATTGTGAAGTTGTTCGCTGGCGAGTGGAAATAGGTCTGCTTCAATGTTTATAGTCTCTTTACTTCACGTTGTGAAGTTCAAGTGCAACCTTTTCCCACTTAATTTTGACCTTTGGGGTGTCACAAGCATCGTTTCTTCTCAATAGGGCACGTCAAGTTCATTTATATCCAGAACCGACGGACCGACGAACTTTGCTATCAATTCTTACAGTGTCTCATTTGGGACTCATCTGGTTTAAAACTCAAGTTCAACATGACATTTAAACTATCATCTTTGTTGCCAATTGTTCTCATCTCGGCTCTTGCCATCTTCTGTGTCTCTGCGGAAAGGGAGCACAGTTATTCAGGACCGAGTTCGATTGACCAGTTCAGACACCATCATCCTTATCACCACCCCCCGCAAAACCATCGACCAAAGTTTTATATCCGAGCCTCAAGAAACGATACAGATGATGTTTCGAGAGAGTTCTATCGAGGAATGAAGAAAGCGAACCATGGGGGGACTCTGGTGTTACCAAAGAACCAAACCTTCGTTATTGGGAAGAAACTGGACCTCACGTTTCTGAAGAATATCGAGGTACAGCTTGAGGGCGAAATAAAGGTACGTTTTTCCTTTTTATTCTGCTGGATTGGACTACTAATAAGCTACACTATTCTAACAACTCTTTAGTTCACTAATAACATCACTTACTGGCAAAACGACTATTTTTATCATCCCTTCCAGAAAACCATTACTTTTTGGAAATGGGGAGGAGAAAATATCAAGATCTTCGGAAACGGGACACTCAATGGGAATGGCCAAGCTTGGTATGATGGTTTTGCTGGTCTCGAGATTTTGGTACGTTCATATAGCAATTCCTCCTAACATTGTGGGAGTAGAGATTTGACGAACTCGTAGAATCCGAACAATACGTACCTACGCCCTGTTCTTTTCTACGCCGAAAATGCGACGGACTTGTATATTGAGGGAATAAGATTCACTGGTTCGCCTTGTTGGACGAATTTTCTTGTCACTTGTAAGTCGATCGCGAACTCCCCCCTTTTCACGCTCAAACTCTAAATTCATTTTAGCGAAGAATGTGGTTTATGATAACGTCATTATCGAGAACCTTTCAACAAACAAGGTTGAAAATCCCCTTTTGAGACTACCATTAGCAGGACTCTGATTATCTTTCCTAGAATTTGCCAAAGAATACCGATGGTTGGGATTCATATAATGTCGACGGACTTACAGTTAGAAACTCATGGGTAAATATCGGCGACGACTGTTTTAGTCCTAAGCCTAACACTTCTAACATCCTCGTGGAGAATATCTATTGTAACGTACGTCAGCCACCCCCATAGCGTTGTGTAAAATCTGAATGTCATGTTTGATTCCGGAAGCCAAACCCAGGGTTTTTCATGGATACCCCAATGTTAACGACTTCAGGGCACACACGGAATCAGCATGGGAAGTATAGGTCAATACGACGGAGTCAAGGATTATATTTACAACGCTCACATCGAAAATGTGACCATGCTGAATGCACAAAATGGCGCCAGACTAAAGGGATGGGCTGGTCCAAATGTCGGTTATGGATTTATTCAAAACATTACGTTCAAGAACTTCTACAACTTCAATGTGGATTGGCCAATTGTGCTTGATGCTTGCTACTTCAATATCAACACGGTTCGTTCGTTTTCTATTTCCACTTTCTTAACGTTCTTTGTGTCCAAATCTCCAATGTCATATTGAACCAGGGACTGACTTGCTCATCAAGACGACGTGCGCACAATACCCTTCGCGAGTGGATATGATAGATATTACATTCTCCAACTTCACGGGCAGCAGCAGCGGTAAAAATGGTCGTAAAGTCGGAGAACTGGTCTGTTCGCCAAATGCAGTATGCTCCAACATCAAGCTTGACGGCATTGATCTCACTAGTCCGGTGGGAAGCCCGCCTGTGATTGTTTGCGATGGGATACAAGGGGGGATTGGAGTTGATTGCTTGCCTGCAAACTCCACGTTGGCTGCAAGACACTTAGATAGGATTGGGTAGAAAGGCTTGCATATTGATGTGAATGGAATGGCAAACATACTTAGGCGCCTGTCGAGTAATCCATCGAAGCCATCCCAAGAAAATATAAGCTCAGGAATCAACAGCATAAACCTTCTGTCCCTCAAACCAAGTCTGTACAACTCTCGCTTCCAGTAAGTTCTCTGGGCTCCATTCCATATTCAGAATCACAAAATCAGCCTTCTTTCCCACTTCCAAACTCCCTGTGTAAGCATCGGCAAAACAAGAATAAGCCGCCCCCTTCGTCGCAGCCGAGATTGCAGTAGCAAGAGATAGAATAGCAGCCTCGTTAACAATACTCTTATTCTCCAAATCGCGCGCAGATCTTCTCGTCGTAGCAGTGTACAAATTAACCAGCGGATCATGTGGTGCAGTAGGAGAATCTGAACCGAGAGCTAAGACAGCGCCCCCTTCATGGAACTCATTGTATGGGAATGCGCGAGAAGCTCGATGGTTTCCAATAAGTTTTGGCCAGGCTCCTAGAATGGCGGGATCGGAATGGACTGGCTGGATTGAGGCTGTGATACCGAGTTGGCCCAGTCTTTTTGCGTCTGTGGGCGAGGCCATTTCGAGGTGTTCTATACGATGTCTTTTTCCAGGTGTGCAGACAGCCTCTAAAGTGTCGACTGCCATTTTGATCGCCCCGTCACCAATTGCATGAAGTGCGCATTGAAGATCCGAAGAATCCGCATGCTTGACAATTCTTCGAAGCATACTGGGTGTCCATAAGGATTCTGGATCTCTACCGTTGCAATATGGCTCTTGGAGAGCTGCTGTGCAGGCGTCGACTACGCCATCACAGATTATCTTTATACCAGCAATACGGCAATTTGGAGAGGTCGTGAGGTTGTATTTCTGGTGGAGTTCTATAGCTCGGTCGACTTGAGAGATCATTTTCTCGTCGTCCGAACTTGGTTGAATTAGCCAATACGCTGCCAATCGGAAGGGCAATTCTTTCTTGATATACAGTCAGTTTACATCATTTGGAGATTTATTGATGAGAAAGAACCCTTGAGCTCACTTACCCGAGACCGCAGAACCTGTAGAACTTCCCATACATTCTCATCCATAGCCATCTCGACCATTCCGGTACAACCAACAGCAGTATAAGCAGTTATCGCTTCTTCAATAGCCTCCAATTTTTGGTCCATTGAAGAAACATTCGCAAAATGAGGCCAAGCAAAGATCTGAGCAGCAGTCTCGCTCAATAGTCCTGTAGTTTTCCCATTTTCATCTCTGTGGATTTTGCCACCAGCAGGATCCTCCTTGTCTTCGACGCCAAGCTCTTGCAATGCAGCACTATTGCACCATGTGAAATGAAGATCTTTAGAATCAATGAATATCGGCCTATCATCTAGATCATCAATCATACTAGCAAAGGCCTCTCCATTCGTCATAGAATGCATCCACCCCCGACAAAGAATTCTCGGGAGTGAGGGCTGGGTGACGGCATATGCCTTGATGGTTGCTCTGATGTCCTCCAGGCTTTTGCATTTTTCCAAACTTAGCTGTTTGAGTGAGGATCCGAGGAGCATGAGATGCATATGGCCATCGATGAATCCTGGTAGAATGGTTCTTCCTAGCATGTCTATCTCATTGATATCTCTTTTCTTCGTTTGCTCAATAGTGGGATGATTTTCGTCTCCTACATATTGGATCAGACCATCTTGGACGACAATACATTTTGCAAAACTTTTGTCACTTCCTGTGAAGAATCGTCCGTTCCGGTAGATTGTTGCCATTATAAGAGATGTCTGATTGTTTTGTTGGTAACTTGCCAGGGAAAGGAAGGTAGGAAATTACAATATGTCAAGAATAAGGTGAAAATGGCCGATTTAATCTATGATGTGATGTTTGAGGAAGTGTTTTTTGTTTCAGATGAGTTCACTACCTACAAAGATTCAACTACGAGTAATTGGCCCCCAAATACTTTTTCTGATGGATTTGAGCGTGCTGACTTGTCACGTGACTGACCCCACTTCCGACGTATGGAAGGGCGACACGGAGACATAACATGGAAGGTACAGCAAGTATTTAAAGGCGTGTGTACTATAAAGTTGCTCAGATGTCTTCCTCTCCTCCGTCATTCTTGTGCGAGCCGTTTTTATCTATCGCCAGCCATGTCGACTTAATTTTCCCCAATGACTTAAGTCGATAAAGATATACTGATTTTAATTTATTATTGTACTAAATCTCTAATACAAGTAATTTAATTGTAAGAGGCCTGTAGGATAAAATTGTTCTACCAGAGGTGTATTCAGAGTAATGACGGCCTCCCTGACCTATTAATCATACCAATTACTACCAAAGACCTTATTCATCCTACTAATAAACTGGCAAACCCTCCTTTCTGCCAGGTACAAAAGCCAGAAGTACTGAGTTTTTGGTTGTTTCTCTAGTACCAGCCCTATTCGTGTATCTCGACTTTAGGAAACACCCTGTGCCGTGGCGCTTTTTGACTTCTCCTAATGAAAATACATGTACTAGATGACTGGACTACTCGAGAAGGCATCGGTTTTAGTGCCCAAGAGCTACTTGTTCAGATGTAAATGTTTTTATCGCAAGTTTCTTTATGGTTTATCAGTGTTCTAATTGTTTTGATTAAATCAAATATCCTGATAAGATTGAAGTATAAATCCCAAAAAACAAGACTAGCCACTTGTGTATCATTTTAGAAAGAAGTAATGATAAGGTCTGATTTTCTTTTTTCCCCTCATTCCATACGTGCCGCCCTAACCAGACCTGACACAGGCCCTCCTCGTGCCCTTCAAGCTCCATTTGAGATAGTAAACAACATAACAAGCCTCGCTCACAAACGGGGTGAAAACTCAAGAAGTCGACAACAGGTATTGGTC
Source organism: Hymenoscyphus fraxineus (assembly GCA_900184765.1). Taxonomy (NCBI): domain Eukaryota; kingdom Fungi; phylum Ascomycota; class Leotiomycetes; order Helotiales; family Helotiaceae; genus Hymenoscyphus; species Hymenoscyphus fraxineus. Next base: position 1,116,173 of record LT855413.1, on the reverse strand, counting down.
TCACAATAGAAATCATAGCGATATTGCGATGGCCTCTGCAGCTCGGCGCAGCCATCAAAGAATAGGAAAGACAATTAACAGAAAGAGCATGATATTTGATATATTTCAAGCATATGCCATCTTGGCTTCAGAAACGAAACCAGAACAGCTTTCCCAAGCAATGTGGGATTTCATGAGAGAATTTTGGATACCAGATAGTAACTCTCACTTTGTTATTGCTTTTTGAAAGGAAACACCTCTAATAAGAATGTATAGGTGGTCCATCGGAAACATGGAGTCCCAAGGACCAAGAGAACTAGACCGATGACCAAACCCAAACCCAAAGACTAGAGAGGAACGAAATTTCAATCGCTTTCAAAAGCAACCCTAACGACAAAAATTTGAATTTTGCCCAATGTTCAGTATCTGAAAATCTGCAAAATGTGCCTGAGCCGACGTCCATGGTGCCTATGAACCAAACGCACTAGACTTCGCGGCGGCAGCTCCATATCCAGATTCTTCCGCAAATACAGCAGTCGCGTCCACAACCTCATAATTACCATAACTCATGCGCATTCTAACATGTTTACATCCGGCAGCAGCACCAAGCTCAGAAATTTATACGCACTAACTACTGCTTTCATCACCAAAATTTGTTTAGACCAAACTGGCAATATCAAAATCAGCAACTGCCACAGATGTCAGATTACACAGGTGGGATACAGCATGATCCTTTTTGGCAGCAACAGCAGCATCAATCCCAGGAAATCCCATACCACCCTTATTAAATGCGATATGAACCTTTCCGACAGCAGCGGCAGTCAACTCCGCATGTTACGCATATACCGCTGAACTAATATGAGACCACCATCTCGTCTTACCAACAGTACCAAGTGGAAGTCCATCCACTTCCTCAAGCGTCTTATCATTGCTCTTATGATGATCAACATGGCATTCTCCTGCATCAACAGTAAATCTAGCAAGTCTCACCAGAACCAATATCTTGTTATCCCAGTATAGATCGCAAAGTAACCCGTTCTAGAACGGCAGGAACAAGTACCGCATTTGTCATATCCTCTGGATGATATGCTGGCGCCCCGGGACTTCGCAATAGGGCTAACATGTACCCCTAGGATACCTCCTTATATACATGAGGATAGCATCTCCACAGCTTCTTCCACACTCTGTATATCATATAACTCATCTGATTCTGATTCGTCTGCATCATCAGGCGCGACATCGGCGACGCTCTCGGATAATGTAAAATCCCGCGGGTTCCTTCAAGAATACATATTACAATAGCTGGGTAATCTGGAAAGTGAGCATGTACAATATCTTCTTCTATAAAAGGTGTATAGGGGACGTATATGAACGTGTGCGTGTACTTTGAGGAGGAAAGATTGAAAAGAATAGGGGGGACCATCTCGCTTAACTTTCCCCCGCAGTTTCGCCTATGTGATCGTAGTAAGCATGACTGTGCTTTCCTTTTTGAGAGATCTAGACAATTAATACTATCTGCAAATGCCTGAACGCCTCGCTAATTCCTGGCGTCCTATTCTTGCTGTGTCACCTACAAAATCTCAGGCAATTAAAGTTGCTGATAGAAGCAAACAGTAACTGATTTTTCTAAGTCTCCTCAAACACTGCATTCGAGCACCCCTGATATTTTCATCAACAGCGGTGTATCATAATGCTGGGTCTATGGACTAGTTTTAGATTTCTCTCGATGTGAGCACCCGATACAATGTCTATATTTCGATGTTGTGCGCCCTCGCCCCATGGTTTCAGAGACGTAGGCTGAGCAACATCGACCTGTACTTAAATCGAACCAGCGTTAAATTTTGAGAGCTATATTTTTTCTTTGCTTTTCTGAAAATAACTCGTGTTCCGTTCAAAGGTGAGGACATTTTGACAATTTGGTGGTTGTGAGACGATGGACTAGCATTAATTGATGCTCGCTAAGTAGACGACGCTGGGGAAAAAGAAGAGCTGGTTCATATTACCTGTGAACTATGAGCTTAAACTTTCCGAAATTTCTTTATTAATTCTTAACAAGTCTATCATATTTCAGAACTGGCGAAACATTTCATAATATTTACACAAGGTTATAAGTTTATAATTGAAACGGCGAAAACCAAATAGTCCACTAGACTTTAGTTTAGTTGAAGAATATTGATTTGATACTAGGATTCCATAAAAACAGAATAATTAATGTAAACATTTTACACATCTCTTTTGTACGTTATTCGGATATTTGGCTGAATAACCTCGCTTAAATATTGTATCACCAATTGGAATAGAATCAGGTCCCAAATGATATCAAGTACAAAAGAGTCCTAAGTTTCTATGGAAGATTTATAGTAGCCTACTACACAGATTGAATCTGGTTGCAGGAGCGTTTCCCAATTTTTATTTTCGCAGTTTCGCTCATAGAAATACGCGAATGTTTACGGGGGTCAAACAGTATAGTCACAAGTCATGGACTGAACAGTTAGAGATGTTAGGAGGGGAGTGGTGGAACCCCTTGAGTATGGTAGACAACAAGGTCATATGAAAACATACGCCCAGCAAACTCCAACTTGCTGACACCTCGGACCGGGCTCTGCAGTGATTTGCCATAGACGAGACGAACTTTTTGTAGAGCACCCGGATATAAAATGTGTGACTTTTGAGAGGGAGCCGGGGATATTATGAGCCAGTTCATGAATGGGGAGGCACCTGCCATCCACCCTGTCAATCGCAGCCACTTTGTCAAATCCATCGCACCCACGCTGTCGAGCCTGCGCAAGTCCATCAGGTCGCACCCACCCTGTCGAGCCTGCCAAATCCATCTGGTCGCACCCACCCTGTCGAGCCTGTCAAATCCACCGCACCTCGTACCTACCCCTGTCAAATCCACCGCAACCATGGCCACCCGACGGGGGCCCGAGGGGCCCGAGACTTGCACTATCGAGGTCGCTGGCTGCGCATCCAGAGCTGTAAGCAACTTATAAGTAAGTCTCTACTAACTTTTCCTTTGAAATCTACTTCTTTACTCGACAAGCAATTCCAACATCTACTCCTATAAAATGTTATCAGCCGAAGCATTCATTGCGTTATTTGCGTTATTAATAATGTGTGTACCTGGTCTATTGTACATCTCCAGGCTGATACGTCGGCGATATGCGGCCCCGAGAACTCATGGTAGATCAGCTTTGTTTCTAGAAGCATACTATAGAAACATTCTAATTAAGCGCAGTTGCAGAACTCGAAGCAGGAATTGACCTACGGCAAACACCGAGTGCCACTCGATCCAATTTCTGTACCTTCTGCACGCAACCGATTTGTCAACATATGGCGCGTAATGATTTTCGTACTGTATATTATGAGGTAGCTAACACCTGCCGGCTCCAATTCTTCAAACGCTCCTTTGCTAACACATGTATAGTTGCCAGCAGTTTAGGACAGGGTGAAAAACTCGGAAGATACGGTAGAGAAGGTAGCATATAAAAACAGATGTTGTCATATTCGAGGGGGTGGAGAAAGATTGTAGGATATACTGTAGCATCTGCAATCACAGTTATAACTGCTCGGGGGGTACTCATAAGAAAGTAAAGGCCTTTCTTGCTGCCGCTGAGGGATGTCAAAAGTTGATGTAATGCTTCATAGCTTCCATCGATTTCTTCAATGTCTCGGACTGCTTGCTACTCCATTGACCCAGTGAGAAAATTGTAAACTAAACAAAAATGCTCGCAAATTTGGAAGCTCACTTGTGAAACCCCGCCAGAGAAAACCAATAGGTTTATTTAGCCCTTTTATTTAATGCCTGGAGTTCTCGAAGCTCGAGATTTATGCCACACTATCGCCAGAACCCATGCGCGGTGATGAAACTCCCAAGATTGATGAAAGAACTACTCCCAAGGCTAGGCGTGCTACCTGTCTGTGACTGAAATAGAGTATTGAAAAGACGGATTGTTTCAAGCTCGAAGAAAGAAAGAAAGCACTAGCCAGAACCAAGGAGAAAACTTTTCTCATGACTTCGTTGATATCCAATAATTAAACGGTCCTTCCAGCATGTCCCATTCACCAATGGTGAGGTGTATGGGTATTATCGGAAGAAGTGCAAACTTCATCAGAATATCTTTCCAAAACGCCCATATCGTGCAAAATACGAGTACTTCAAAATGCAAAATACGGCGACAGACACGATGAAGGTAAGCAGTTCCAAAGAAGCCTGAACAAGACCAAACTTCCAGCCGTATTCCACGACGTGGCATGTAACTTCAAAGTCCAGAGCGGGAGATGAAATGCCACCTTTAACATTGTCGCAGGACCATTTCCTTAAAAAGTTGTAAGCTTGTTTGCTTGTATTTCCCTTATCGCCATCGATGAACGTACCAGAGATCGCTTCGGAACTTGATTTGCTTCTTAAGGAGAAAGCAAGCACTCATTGAAGTTGCAAAACCAACGGCACTAATAATCGCAAATACGGCATTGACCACATCTACACTTTGCTTAAACTAAATCCATCAATGTTAACAACGCTATCCACTTCTGAGCGATTTCGAAGCATTTACCTTGCTTGAGAGGTAAGACAAAGACAAGATTGAGACGCTAAAGAGAAAATTCATTCCAGCAATACCCATGAAGACTCGGCATGGAAAGTCGGTAATTCCTAGAGGCGGAACTGGCACGGTGCCGAGTGGATTACCAGGCAACTTTCTCGCGTTTTCGTACATTACAACGGCGGAAAGAATGAGAGAAAAGCTGATGATCATGATCATGATTGCGAGGACTCGAATGTAGATTTGGCTGTCCCGAAGGACTATGTAAACTGATTTTTGCTCCTTGCCAGGTCTCCGGGCTCCATCTGTGGGGTGAGTTCCCTCCTCGTTGGCTTCTTCGTAATTCAAGGTGATATCGACTTTGCCTTGATGCTTTTCGTTTGCATGAGTAGGGGGTACTTGAACTTTGGTTTCATTGGTTGAGCTAGGGTGATTGTATGATATGTTACGACCATACGCCGACGGGATGGGAATTGGCTCTGGTTCTGGCGGCGAGACTGGCGAAACAAGTGAAGGTTCTGTATGGGTCTTATTAGTTTCATGCGTACTGAATGTGAAGAGCTCTATACTCTCGCGGGGAAAACTCTTACCAGCTTGTTTCGACATCATTGCGTTGCTTGACCTGTTATCCTTGGTGGTTGAACGAATGTGGAAGGTACTGGGAAGAGGCTAGAACTTGAAAATTATCCTGGAAGTTACTAACGGGGAAAAGGGGGATTAGTGCGGTAGATAGACCGTCATCTTTTAAGAAGAGAACAGTGAATTGAACTTGGCACCCAGCCACTTGCTTTCATCATGATCCGATCAGTCCCGAGGGGATAAGCCAGATTATGTAGCTTCACCTCTAAGGCTCTTTCTCAAATGACCATCCCTAGTTCCTAGGGCTAGCTGAGATTGGGGCACCATAATTATACTGTGGCTCTCTGCCTGCAGAATCTTGTATACTCAAATGTGTAAAATCATCTTTCAGCAAACCGCTAGCGACTTTACCGCATTTCTGCTGTGTTTCTAATTCAATGACCTGAAGGCTGAAGTCATGGATGCTCGCATCAGAGTGTGGATTAATTGGGCAAACAATATGCAGGAGGGAGTGGATCGGTTGATAACCCGGGGATTTCGTGCAACCTGTAAATGTTGTAGAAGTGAGAATGACGGAAGTGAGAATGAGTTTAGAAACACACACATGTGGCCTGGGAAGGCGATGCTACTGTACTCTACTGTGGCTCACGGTTCCCAAGACGAGCCGTGCACTTAAGCGATTGAATGTCGAGTTGAGTTAAGCTTTCCTCAACGAACTCCTTCGACTGACACACAAATGCCTATGAACCACCTCACGATTGTTTTCTATCATAAGGCATGGTGTAATCCTCTTCTACGCAATAAAGTAACTTCGCCTCTTCATGGCACCCTATCAGGGAAGATCCTGACCCGAGGCGGTGTGCGGGGTAATTCGGAGTGCAGAACCGTTGCCAACGGCCCAACGCAGGAAGCAACATAGCTTACTGCTGCCGGACCCGATTCTTTACTATTCTGGTAGTTTAGAATCCTGAAATCTAACAGATCCGAGTCTTTGAGGTTTCACAGACCTTTATATCAACTATCATGGCCCTCCAACTGTCTGATGCCACTTTATCAGACGTTGACCAGATTGCGTCTCTTCATCTCGCGTCATTCGATTCCAATCCCCTACTTCATGTGCAGTTTCCGACCCCAGAAAGTCTTGCATCGCTTCATTCAGTTCTCATCCAGGATATGAAGCAAACTATCGAAAGCAAAGTCCTATTAAAAAAGAAGATTTTGGTGGTAAAAGATACCAAAAATCAGATCATAAGTTTTGCAAAATGGGATTTACCGGGTGTTCAGGAAGAGTCTCATTTCAAACCCGAATGGCATCAGGATGTACAGCAGGAATACCTCACTCGTTACTATAATCTGGCGGAAGCTGCTAAGCAACGTGTTATTGGGAACACGCCTTGCTATCGTGAGGCTCCTCTTTCTGTCTCTCCCTCTCGCTGTCTCTTGTCATTCATCTCGTTCACGCTCCAGTTTCTTGCTTTAATATTAATATAATCTAATCATGATTTTGTGTAGGACTCACCTTTGTTGGCACACATCCAAACTCTAGAGGTCAAGGGGCAGCAACTCTATTAACTGAATGGGGACTATCAAAAGCAAAAGAAGAAAACGTTCCAGTATATCTTGAGAGCACATTGCCTGCGTCGGCATTTTATCGAAAATTTGGTTTCGTTGGTCAAGATGGCTTGGCCCTGCCTCTTTCCAAAACGAAAAGCAATAGATCAAAAACTTACTACGAAGAGATCTGTATGTTGAGGACCTGGGAGGCTGATTCGGACGACGGGTTACATTATTGGGACTCGAGTCTCAACATCTCAAGCCTTCATTTAGACTACGAAGCTGGTATCAAGCCACAACAAGTTATTGAGGCGGTTTATGAACGTATTGATGCGTACCAAATGGTTCAGTCCTCTGTCTGGCTATATCTTCGACCTCTAGGTGATGCTATGAGGTCTGCAAACGAGCTTCTTACACGATGGCCGGACCCAGACAAAAGACCACCTCTTTGGGGAGTACCATTTAGTGTTAAAGACAGTATTGATGTTGCCGAAATACCGACCACGAATGGTTGCCCAATTTTGGCGAAAACCCCAGAATATTCGGCTCCAGTCTTTCAGCGATGCATTGATGCAGGAGGCATATTTATAGGAAAAACTGTTAGTTGAAGACTCTTCTTTTGCACTATATCACATTCTGGCCTTCCTATCACCCCGTTTTTCTCCCTTACCGAAGGGACCTTACACTGATATTTGAACACGTAGAATATGGAACAACTCGCTACAGGAATGACAGGCTGCCGAAGTCCATTCGGAACTCTTCATTCAACATTCAGCAAATCCCACATAGTTGGTGGTTCTAGCAGCGGTAGCGCCGTTTCAGTGGGCCAGCAACTCGTTGGTTTTTCACTCGGTAGCGATACAGCAGGCTCAATCAGAATTCCAGCACTATTTAATGGAATCGTAGGATTCAAACCAACTAAAGGAACAGTTTCTGCTTGTGGTGTATGTCCAGCATCTAAGCACCAAGACTGTGTCTCATTCCTAGCATCAACCGTCGAAGATTCAGGAACTATTTGGAAGGCGTGTCGAGGCTTTGATAAAAACGATCATTTTGCCAAACGTATTCAGCAATCGACCGGGAAGGAGTCGATTAATGACTTCACCAGTTTCCGTTTTGGGATCCCACCTGACGCTGCTCTTGAACAGTGTAGCGACCATTACAAGCGGAAATTCGCCGAAGTCGTCGAAGTGCTAAAAAGTACAGATAACGGTACCTTTTCTGCTCTTGACTGGACCCCCTTCGCTAAAGCGAACGATCTTCTCTACAGCAGCTCCTTCGTGCTAGAGCGGCTCACCATTTTCCCAGGCGATGAATGGTTCGAGGAGAATAAACACCATCTCCACCCAGTCACCAAACAGGTCTTTGTAGGAGCATTGGCTCGGAAAAGCACCGCTGTTGACGTCTTTCGAGATTTACACAAACAAGCAGAATACGTGCGAGCGGTTGAAGATATTCTCACGCTCCAAGCTGATGACACCACGAACGAGCAAGTTCTCACAGTCATGGTGGTTCCCACTGCGCCATTCCATCCAACTATCGAAGAGGTCAACAAAGCTCCTCTTGCCATCAATGGCAAGTTAGGAGCTTTTGCTCATTTTGCAAATGTTCTTGATCTTGTTGGGATTGCACTTCCCTGTGGAACCTACGAAGTGCCTAGCGATGAAGAAGGGGAGAGAAGTGTGACCCTGCCTTTTGGTGTTACTATCTTGGCTGGGTCGGGGTGCGATCAAGCCTTGTTGAGACTTGCAATGAGCTTGGAGGAGACACTTGGTGATTTGCATGATGATTAATTGAGTACGTACTGGTACTCGCTTTTGCCACAAATACACACCACTTGGCGTAGACTCCGCAGCAGAAAGAAAGGAAGTGCGTTCCTGGACTTTTTGAAGTCTAAATAGTTAATATCGTCTGTATGAAGTAGCTTTTGCTGTCATGATGGAGTCGTTAGAGTCTCTCGTTGTTCTACCTCGAGAATAATCAAAATCCAATACTCCAAAAATATCTCTCTCAAATGCCTAGGTTAATAAAGCCAATTACTCCAAGGATTCGAAAAGAAATGCTTCAATTGCCGTAGAAAGGTAAGACAACGGAGGGGCACTAGAATCTATTCATTGAATCATTGCCTTTCCGCTACCACCATGAACTGGAAATCAATACGGAGGTCAGTAGCAATGAGTAGAACTCGCTTGCTGGAGCTGAATAGTGCTTCAGCTTATTGACATGGAGAAACACCAAATCCCAGCTCAGATATCCCAATCTCAAGAAAAGGTCTCTTCACTGTAAATATTTCTTCACTATTTGCACGTTCTTACTGTATACACATCCTCACTATAGACATCTCCTCACTATAGACATCTCCTCACTATAGACATCTCCTCACTATAGACATCTCCTCACTATAGACATCTCCTCACTACATGCATGCCTTGATTATAGCATCTTTCTATTCGATATATCTATCTTCTCACAGAAAACTCACATCGATATACTTCACACGAAAAAGACCACTTCACGACCATTTTTTCCCAGCCCTTTAACTACTAAACCTCTACAACCCAGTCCCCCATCCCATCCAAACTCCATCCCCAACCTTCCCCAAACCTCAAATAACCCACAAAACACTTCTCATTACACAACAAAGTGCACAAATCCCTCACTTGCCTTAACAAAAGACTTTAATTAAAGCCAGCCTCCCAAAAATATACCAAACCTAATCCCTACATCTCAATTATCTATAACACAAAACACCCCCCATTCAAGGACCAAAAAACCCAAGTAGCTAACCAAGATATCCTTACATCTCACCGGCAATTTCCAAATACCAAGCACTTCATAATACCCATCACTATTCCTAGAGAATATGTGGATGGATAACCAATTATATTAATAACCATCAGCCCAAAGACATCTATAAACTACTCATTTCTCCCATAAATACACTCTTTAATTCCAGATTTAGTCTACCCAAGTCCACGGACCGATAATGAAACTTCTTATAAAAGTACTATCCGACTAAAATAATCTCCGGTCCAGGTCGATCTCATCGCGACTTTAATAGTTTCTAGCCTATATATACTTATCTCTATAGAGTCTAGACAATACAATACCCTGTTAGACTAGTACGCGTAGAGTCTAAAAAAGCTTATCGTGTATAGTGGGTCTAGACTTGATCCTTTGTTATTTCCAGTATGAGTATAATAAGATACGAGGAATACAAGGGTAAGGATAGAAGCTTTACGCATAATTAAACCTTATGGGAGGAATGAGAGGAGAGAAGTGGATACCAAGGTAAATAACGAAGCTCTCGATCTTCTCGTGGGTTAGGAGGGACTTCTATATCTCGAACGTTTGAAACGTAGTAGAAGTCCTGCTTTGGAATGATGAGAGAAGTGGTTTCCTAACTAG
>LT855413.1:1014432-1101788 GCA_900184765.1 Hymenoscyphus fraxineus | reverse complement strand
CATCCACCCGCTTGCGCCTGAGCCTGATCCCCCCAAGAACCCGTTTCAAACTCAACAACGCCCTCATCACCACCACCGACCACCCGTCTGCACTCCTCCAAGGTTCCTTTTGCCCAGGGATCTCTCTTGACCACTTCCATTGCATTTCTCGGCGTCTCTTCAACTGCAAACCCAGACCACACGACAGCCCTATCGTACCATATCATATTCAAACATCGCCGTCGCATCATTGCTCTCATCGCCATCCTCTTGCCTTCGTGATCGACATTCGACTGGACTGTGCCCGCTGACCCGCCACACCATTGCAGCACAGCAAGCAGCTCACTCGACGACGACGACGACGACGACGACCTCACCATCATCACCACCACACGAACATAACATGTTGAACCTCCTCCTCCATCTGTGAGAGTCCTCGACAAGACTTGCGGCCGGGCCGCGACGACAACATTCACCATGGAGGCCAGACAGCTCATCAACATCGGTCGACTATCGAATACTCCCACGCCCACCGGCACCCGAACCCGCTGCACCCCATTCACCCTCCCCGCCAACGGTGTTCTGACTCTAGGACCCGACAATGTAATCACCCTCACCGAAGATGCCGTCTTCAGACCAGAGTGTACAGGTTCGAGTGGCGTGGTCCTCACAAACGCGGGCGTCACGACGAGCTTACTCGACTTTCGCGATCCCTTTTACGCCTCGACCATCCCGGAATGTTATGCATTGGCATCGGCGACGGTAATTGCTTATATGCTCGTGATAATGTTGGTAATTACGCCTAGGACCTTCTTGCATGACGGAACCGTGGTATTGGGGCGACGGGGATTTACCAATGGGCCATCTGGAAGCGACGCGGGAATTGGAATCGGAGGACGACCATGGCTTCAGAAAGTAGCAGCGATGACGGTCGCGATATCTCTCACCATTGCCACCGTGGACACGTTCAAAGTCGCCGAATCGCAATACCAAAAGGGATTTATGGATGCAGCCGCTCTACAGAAAGAGGTCGAAGATGGAATGGAATTAAAAATCATCCGCGTGATATCCGACACCTTTCTATGGCTAGCCCAGGCCCAAACACTTATCCGTCTGTTTCCTCGACAGCGTGAAAAGATCATCATCAAATACACGGCCTTTGCTCTCATCACTCTCGATGTACTATTCAGTATTTTGAACAACTTTTATTACAAAGGAAACTCACGGCCGAGGACTTTTGTGGATGCCGTCCCGGCGCTAGCTTATTTATTCCAACTATCTCTGAGTCTACTTTATTCGGCTTGGGTCATTTACTACGCCATTACGAAGAAGCGGTATTCTTTCTATCATGTACAGATGAAAAATATGTGTTTAGTGGCGTTACTTTCCGTGGTATCAGTCCTGGTACCGACAGTGTTTTTTGTCCTCGACATTTCAAAACCCACTCTTGCGGGATGGGGTGATTACGTCCGGTGGGTTGGTGCAGCGGCGGCAAGTGTGGTCGTATGGGAATGGGTGGAAAGGATTGAAGCGCTGGAACGAAATGATAAGAAAGATGGTGTCTTAGGAAGAGAAGTATTTGATGGAGATGAGATGTTGGACGTTACACCAACAGCAGAACCCACTTGGACAGAAAGATGGAGTGGCCGTAAACACGACAACGACGGAGATGAAGGCGGTACTGCTGCAACATCAGGCTCGAATGGCAAGCGCTGGCCAGGGATGGCAGTCATGAAAAGTCGATATAGGTCGCATCAACCAAACCCTACTGTGGATCTCGAGCAAGGCCAAAATACCGCCGATGCCTCACGAAATACTAACCATCGAAGATCAAGGGTCCGACCTCCCCTTTGGCCAACGCGGCCCCGCCCCGCAGCCACTCCTATTAGCAGAACAGATACTGCTAGTGCTGATAGCACCGTATATGCAGTTCGGTACCATCCTATTAGCGAAGCGACACCACAACCTCCAAGGATTATCATACCCTCCAGGAGCAATAGCGTAGACAGACCGACCCCCAGACGGAGCCCTTCGAACCCCCAGAGAACCACGGAGGTCGATAATGAGAAAGAGCTTGTCGCTGCAGAAGCGGCGGAATCATATGGCATTGAGGCCGGACCCAATAAGCCTACAGCATGGCAATCCATCGCCAAAGTCAACCCCTTCCGGAGGAGAATAAATGCTCCACCACCAGAGGTTTCTGCACATACTGTGAAATTGAAGCAAGAGGAACAACCACCTCCCAGCAGTCATGATTCGTCTAATAAATGGGATGTTCGAGGAAGAATTGAGGACTTTGCCGCGACTCAAGCTGACAAGTATCGAGAAAAGTCTCGAGCCGATGTCACTACCGCTCCTTTGACACGCACAGTCATCCCAGCACCACCCAGAAGACGCAATCTTCAGCAAACCTTGGAGGAGTTGGAACATGCCGAGACCTTGAATGGTACAGGTTCAGTGCCAGGTATCACATCTGCTACCAGCCAGAATACTATGGGGGAATTCTTGCAGGTGGAGCAACCTCGTTCGAGTGATCCATACACTCCAGATGACCTTGGATTCCATGCGGTACATCAGCGTGGGGCGATATCGATAGTCACCTCAGATAGAGAACGATCGCCTGGCCAGGACGAGGGACTTTCTCCCGTTTCTCCTATTTCACCGGAGGATGATCGAGCGCCGTCTCAAAGGAATAGTGCGATCATAATCACCCCGGTATCGCCTCGAAGGGATGGATTACCAATCCTGAGCATTCCCGCACCTCCCAGGCGACCAAGGCGTGATGATGACGATGATTAGGTGCTCATAAAGGCTTTTGTGAACCATATTTTGGTCTCTTGTATATTTTTTCTTGGCATATTGGGCATCAAGCGTTGGCTCACGTTTTCTTTTGTTTATAATTGGCATCCATGGGAAAGGCGTTTTAATTTGGTAACCATGTAAGATGGTTCAAATGGGATGGGTGAAAATACCTAGGAAAGGAGCATTTTGCGGGGGTTTGGACTGGATTGGCAGGGAACAAAATATCCCGCGTATTTACAACATATTTGTGTACCTAGGTACAAATGGGTGGAGTGGGAAAAGGGGAAGTCTACATACCATCAGACATATTCTGTCCGTGATGCGTAATGGCCGTACCTGACGGCGTTGGATATGGCATCCATATTTAAAGTTAACTATATAAGATGAATAATAAAGAAACTTTAATCAATATTTCTTCTTCTTTTGGTCAAGATGATGTTGTTTTAAGAATAGCATTGAGCGGTGCTGACTAAGATGGGAGCCGAGCTGACATAGGAGTTTGCTGGCTGAGTAATGATACTTGGGCACTGAAACGAGAACTACTCTAGGTAATTGTAGCAATTCGAGAAGTGTATGGGGATGGGCGGTGTACAAAGAAGGGATGCGGTTCTCGGTTGTGCTAGTGTTTTACTAACTACAAGCTGTGGTCGGGTCGGGTATTGTAGGTACTTATGCAGTACGGAGCATTCGTCTCGTCGACCACACGTCAAGTCAAGGACCAATGAGGTTCGTGGAGTGGTACCAATTGGCTGAGTTGTTCAATTGGAGCCGGTGGATGACATCAAGCTGGAAGCTCACTCGGCAGCGGCCCTGGCCTGCGGCAACCGTAGCCGTTGGCACGCGAACTCCTCCGTACCGCCAATTCCGGCGATGCTAGCTGGCTGGCTGGCTGGCTGGCGATGTGGTGAGATGAAGGGAATCGATGAAATAGGGGGGAGGGGGGATTGATAAGTACGCGGATCCCGCGGACTGACGTTGGATAGGGCACATGTATCCTGATGTTGTATTAGACTTAGCTTCCAGACTCCGTGCGCGCGTTGTGACCCCTACCCTCTCGTCTACTCGTCTACTCGTACAGTACCGTCAAGCTGGGGCTCGATACTGTACTGTAGGAGATTTTTAATTTCAGCTGCACAATCTCATGCCCTTAAACTCAACCACCACCACCACCACCTGAACTCTCCACCTGCACATTTCACAACCCACCACTCCTCAACATCCTCTTCTCTTCTGCAATCAAGCACAATTCTCATGTTAGCATTACTTCGTCTGCCCACTTCCGGATGAATTCCTCTTCAACCCCCGCTGGGATGCACTCGAGCACCGAAGCATTTCCCCTACTTTCCAACTCTTCCAGCAGCGGTTCCGACAAACTAGCTCCTCTGGGAGGCCCTCAAATTGAAAAACCACGTATAAGGAGACGCTCGAGTGGTCTGGGAGGAGAAATCAGAGGGGACACCAGCGTTCCTGCGCTGGCAACCTTGGATGCGAGACCGCCGTCTCCGGGGACCTTGAAGGTTAGTACATCTGAGGCTATTCCCGAGTCTTACCGTCATGCCAAAACACATGCTAATTGACCACGTAGGCGCAAACGGAGAGGGATCGAAGGAAGCCCTTTTCCAAACGACGGAAAGCCAAAAGTTTTTTGAGACAATGGAAACGGTATGCGCTGAAACATACTTGGGTTACTCCCTTGGTCTTGATAGGCGTCTTCCTAGCCCTCTTCGCCGTCAACCCCACCGAGTCGAATCCTATACATCATTTTCTATTCCTCTCCTACCGTATCACTCCGGCCCCTGGGACGCCGGCCGGAACTCCAGATCAATATGGGAAGGGGTGGTGGGATGTGGCTTTTGTGTCCTTTTACATCATCGTTCTCTCGTTTACTCGCGAATTCATCATGCAGAGGTTTCTACGTCCCCTGGCGAAAAAGAGTGGCCTGAAAAGTCGAGCGAAGCAAAGCAGATTCATGGAACAAATGTACACGGCTATTTACTTTGGTGTTTTGGGACCTGTGGGACTTTTTGTCATGAGCCGGACGCCGGTGTGGTATTTCAATACGAGGGGGATGTATGAGGGGTTCCCGCATAAGACTCACGAGGCCTATTTCAAGTTTTATTACCTTTTCCAAGCGGCATATTGGGCGCAACAGTTTATTGTGTTGAGTTTGGGAATGGAGAAGCCGAGAAAGGACTACAATGAGTTGGTAGGACACCATATTACGACATTGTTTTTGATTGCGTTGAGTTACCGGTTTCATTTTACCTACATGGGGTTGGCGGTTTATATCACTCACGATATTAGTGATTTTTTCCTTGCTGTAAGTCAATTTTCTCTTTGTTACACACAATGATCTCAAAAGACGTAATGGACTTACTAACTTATCTTCTAGACTTCAAAAACCCTCAACTACCTAGATCACCCTCTCGTGGGACCCTACTTTGCATTTTTCATCCTCGTCTGGGTCTACCTCCGTCACTACCTCAACCTCAAAATCCTCTGGTCGGAATTCAACGAGTTCAAGACCGTCGGACCGTATGAATTGGATTGGGCGGCGGGCCAGTACAAATGTTGGATCTCGCATTGGATATCAACCTTTCTCCTCGCCGCGCTGCAGGGACTGAATCTTTTCTGGCTATACTATATCTTCCGAATTGCGTATCGTTTCCTTTTCGTGGATGTTGCGCTGGAGGATGATCGCAGTGAGAACGACGAGGAGGAGTTTGCTGCCGAGGCAAAGGAGGATGAGGAGCGACGGAGGAGGAGGGAGGAAAGAGAGAAGCTGGAGGGGAAGAGTAATGGCAAGGCGGTGTTGGAGAATGGGAATGGGAAGAGTAGTGGGCTGGAGGAGAAATTGAATGAGATTACGAATCGGAAGGTTAATGGGAAGGCTGTTTGAGGGGAGGGGGTTGGTATAAGTTTGTTGGGGGTTCTTCTTCTTTTTTTGTGTATGAACAAGTTGATGTGGATGTGGATGTGGGTATTCCTCGTGTGTACCTATGGAGTGGGAGAATTGAATGTCCTACGTATACATACTACTACCCTATCGACTTCCTCTCTGTGGGAAAGAAACAGAATTCAGGCAGAAGAGAAAAGAGAATTGAAAGAGAAAGAGAAGATTGCCGGGCGCGGGTGTGTGGGGGAGAGGCGGGGAGGCGGGGAGGCGGGGAGCAGAGGCGTCTTACAACCAGGTACCACGGAAGTTCCAAGCCAGCTAAAACTGAAAAGTTTGGTTTGATAGAAGATACAATACACTGTCGTTAAGTGATATGATATGGGAGGGGCAAGGGAAGGAGGGAGGGAGGGAGCAGCACTTAGATGNGGATCTTGGTTGTGAGGGGATGATTGATTGAATGAATGATCGATTGGGGGGGAGGGAAAGTAGCTCCTGGGGGGTTTTTGCTGGGGTGTGGGGATGGGGATAGATGGATTGATGGAGCAGTTGTTATGGTTATGGGGGTACTAGTTACATACCTACATACCTAGGTACCTTTCGCTTCTTCTTGTTGTTGTTGTATTGAATTGTTGTTGTATGAATTGAATTGATGGGTTCTTGTTCTGTAGAGAATTTTTTATTTTTTATTTTTTTTATTTGATTTTGTAGGGTATGGATGAATTGTTGTGATGGTGGTGGTGGTAGTGGTAGTAGATGTATGGGTGGGTGGGTGGAGTAGATACTGATTGTAGATTGTACCTAGGTATGAATGAATGAATACCTACCTACGTAGATTTGAGCTTTTCTCGTGATGGTTTTTTGGTTGGTTTTGTCTTTTTCGGGGAGTGAGGTGGAGAGAAGGGGGAGGGGAGGGGGGCTTGTTCTTTCCCCCTTAGTGTTTGGTGTCTGGTTTTGAATGTGAGATTGTGAGGTTTGATGGAGGGGGTGTGTAGGATGAGGTTTGGAGGAGGGGTTTTATGAGGAGGGGTTTTATGAGGAGGGGGTTTGTCAGGAAGGAGTTTGTAAGGGAGGAGTTTGTAAGGAGGGGAGTAGGAAGGAGGGGGGTGTGTTAGTGTTGATGTTGAATTGTTGTGGTTTTTACGGTGTCACGGTTTTGTGAGGTGGTAGGTGGTAGATGGAGAGTAAGGGTGTTGAGTTGGTTTAGTTTGCGTTGGCTTGCGTTGGATTGGGGTGAGCTTAGTAGGGTCTTGTAATACCCTCTGAATCTTAGTTTTCTTCTTGCAGATGGGGCCGTGAAGTTGTAGCTAGCTTCTAGGTCTTGTTTTTTTTTTTTGGATGGGTACTCGATCCCTTTTACATTAGTGATATGTGTGAGTGTTGAATTATGAGCAGGTTTTAGCTCGTGAGAGAGGGAGGGTTTTTTCTTTTGTTTTTCATTTGTGGGGAAGGGAAGAAGAGAGAGGTGGGAGGTGAGGAAGTGAGGAAGTGAGGAAGGGTTTAGTAGTAAGAGTTTGGTATTGTGGGATTGATGATAGTAAGGTATGGGATATGAGATGAGATGAGGTGTTAGGAGATAGTGTTTGTTGTTGTTTTGGTGTTTTGATGTGGAGCTGATTTCTAGGTTTCTGTTCGGGAATGAAGATGGGTGGTGGCGATAAATCAGTGGGTTCAACTTTCGAGGTTGCGGTTTTGGGGGCGTTGAGTTAGGTATCTAGGTGGTGACGACGTTCTTTTGTTTGACCTGGCACGGTGTGTTGATTTGGAATCATTGGATGTGGCTACTGGAGTTTTCCTTCTTGAATTTTCAGGCAGAGACTTGGTAGGAAAGAGGCGTGATGGTTGACTTGAGGGTCACGAGATATTTTCCGCTCCAGCTTGAGAACCCTCAATAACTTAGCTATCCCTTGAACCCATTTATTTCAAGTTAGGTTAGATGTGTAGTGCCTGAGAATATATCCAGAATCTGGTGTTGTCAAATGATCCTCTAAATGTAGTGCTACATTTCTATTATATTCGGGTGTTAGCTCTTTCATTCCGGTATTGAGCTTTAGGATAGAATACCAGCGCGAGATAACTGGGGTGGAATGGAGGGAACTACAGTACGAGGACATTGTGATATAATGTAGGTGATTTGTCAATCGAAGACCGACATTTATACTTGAGATATTAATGAAAGATAAAGAACCACAACCTCTTCTCATATATCTCTTTCCAATCTACAAAAGAAATTAAGGAACGGCAAAGTATTCCGGATCCTTCCAGTGGCTCAAGATTAAATCAGGCGAACGGGACCTTTGTTTGGTCTTTTGCTACTATGCATTCCCTCCATGTCAGATTCAAGTACTTTAACTTTCAAGGTTTGATAGTATAGAGTGCGTAAGTTCATTGTTTCCCTCCGACATTCGCATTCGCTGGAGAGAGAACGGAAAATAAGTTTCTTTGAGTTTTGAAGTGGTTTATTTGGTTGGCGTTTAGTTATTGTTGCTATGGCTCGTATCTGAGTCGTATGGCGACACAGGTGGCGAGGTAAATTTATGGTTAAGTACAAGTAGTGGGGAAGAAGGGGGTTAAGCGAGTCGTAGTGCCGACGATGAGCCGGCCAGCTCACTCCTCTCAGTGGATAGATAAAGTACTAGTGACTCCAGGGATTCCTCTAAAGCTCAATCAATCGGCGCGTTGAATATTGGGATGCCTCGCAATACGTGCACCTGATTTACAAGGATTGAGTTTCAACCAAAAGTGGATCAAACGAACGACCACACAATAACAGTTATGGACAACAGTCTTCTTAGAATAAGTCATTCCTATGGTTATCCTGGGTCTCCTCTGGACGACTTGATTTCCGAATCTTGTGTGTATGAGTTAAAATTGGATGGGGTGGTACTCAAAACACAGCACGCAGTTCATATCAAGGTCCCCCCAAAAAACATTCAAAAAAATATCCAAAAAATCCTCACCCTCATAGAAGGCGGCCTAGGACAAATAACCAGACGAACTGAGTTTTTTGCGGTTTGACTAGTCAATCTTCAAGTAGAGCTCTCACTCAATGTTGCCATTAAGTTACGCAGACATGTACCAGACGACTTGGTGTGAGGGGTGTTACTTAAGGTTATAACTGCGAAGGGGGTGAATGTGGTGAATGGTTGTTTAGGGGATGGAAGGAATGAAAGGATATGGAGTGTTGTTGCAGAGCTTTATTGGAGTATGTTTTTTGGTGATGGGTATTTATGTGCGATACTGGGTTTTGTAAGGGTGTAAGATGTACGTAAAAGCCTAAGATCTTTAGATCTAGACTCCAGAGGATCAGAACGAGCAAGAACTGGGTAGAGATTGAGCGTCCCGGGTGAAATAGTAACAGTGGCTAGGGCGGCTAAAGTTTGTAACAGGGTAAAATCCCCCCGAGAAAGTTACCATTACTTCGCCTGGGACGAGGTCTTTGGGGTGCCCCCACAGTTACCACCGTGGTTTGCTGAGCTGGCCATCAAACTGTGCATATATAGGATTCCAATGAACGACGCATGTTGGCGATCGCGTAGGACCGAATTAATCTCAGGTTGTTGTATATTGAGAAGGATCTGGTAGTGAATCATCTCATCAATGTATCTTCTTGGAACATTGGTGCCCTATTTTCAATCTTTTGGGACACTTATCTCGATCGTCCTGCGGTGTACCAGACATTGATATAATTACCTGGCACTGGAAGCGACTGTGATTTATAAAGGAAGGTATGGTAGCCTGGATTGACTCTCTACCTTGACCATGAGTGGAATGGTAAGTCCTGCTGTACAGTACATGTGGTCACGCCACTGAATTAATGGACCCATCATAATAATTATCCTCCCAAGAAGAACAGCTGATTCAAGTTCAGAGCATTCAACATAGCATCTTCTGATGACCTGGTGGATTGATGGGGCGTACGAGTACGCAGACTAACAGGTCCCTGATTTTTACTTTAGGAATCTTACACTCCTTAACTTGGAGCAAACGTGGACAAAACGTGGACACCAGAAACAAGTTTCTGGAATTTGAAATCAAGGAATGGGCAAGCTTGGAGCCTATTTTCTATGACGGAAATCCAATATTTTTGATGCCCAAATCTTTTGGCTTCAATAACTTCTACATAACAAGTGATGCCCCGCGTGCTCTGTTTGATGAAAAACTCATTATTGCTTGATGGGCCTAGCCCCTTCGTCAGCAAAACAAACAAGATCAGCCCACTGCGTCGTCATTTCTATTTTTTTCTCCATACCGAGTACCCATCAGAGCAGGGTATTTACCGAATGCAACTCAACTCAAGCATAACATCAGTCAGATATCAGATCTCAGAAAACCGAAACACCATGAATATCCCTACCCAACATAGAAGTACAACCACCAAGTAGAATCCGATCGGACACTTGCACACCATCATCTCACTCAGACGCGTATATGAATTATGATATCGCTCAAAAAGCTCCCGAGATCGTATGTTCGGGAGGTATTCATCGCTAAGGCGAGAAGGAGGCTGTCGAGATCTTCTCATTCGTGGGCTGCAACTTACTCACTCGGAAGACTCCTGTGTAAGACCCAGGAGGGAGGTAAGAATCTGACCACCTACCTTAGACAAGCATTGAGATATGTTGACGCGATTGGCGAGGTGACAAAAATTTAGATACGTTTGGAAGGGACCTTGATATTGCTGACCACCTTTAGCCTTGTGAGACATGGAGAAAATGTAATGTACTCGAGTACCAGGTAGAATTGGAGGCATAGTACACTGTGGCCGTCAGTTTGTCTCTCCAGCATGCACCGAGTTGTCATGTCTCGCTTTCTCGTGGCTCCCACGGCGTCATGCATCTGTCAGACCGGAAGAGGAGCCGCCTCGCTCGAGTCTCGGCTTAGAAATCCCCAATTCCTGGACTTACGTTTTCCTTTCCTCGCTGTAGTTCACCGCAAGTCTGTACACCTCCAAAGGGTTGCATACCCCCAAGATGCGGGGTGTGCTTGGGGTATGGGGTAGCAGAAGAGAAATACTTTTGTGTACTTGGTACTTGGTACTTGTGGCGCTCTAACAGTCGCAGCTGTGAGTAGATATCCACTTAACCGAACCCTTGATGAATGCATATAATTTCATGATGTACTGATCAGCAGCTGTCATTATGAAATCACTGGCCTTCCTTTGGTACAGGTAAAGAATTGGAATGATGTTTGTCCACCCTCAGATCAAAGATCGTAGATGATACAATTAAGGCTATACTTACCGAACGGTATGAAGCATGGACTATTGTAACACTGTATGCCCAAGAAACTCACAATCTAAGTGACCAGGCAAGCTTAATCACCGCGAGATGGTGGAATTCATGACCCTCCTGAGGAAGCTCATGGCGTTAATGTTGAGGCCCAGGCCTAAGGAAGCCTTAGCTCTAGAACCAACAAGGACATTTGGATTCTCTAAGCCTTGCCAACAAGACTTCAAAAGCCGCGTTCCAACAGATCTTGCAAAATCAACCAATCTAGAAGTGGAAGAGCTTGACATTGCTGGAGGAGGTTTCCATGGTTGCTTTACCATGGAACGTTCCGGATGCACCTAACAACCAGGGCAGCAGCAGCTTACCTTTGCAGAACTTTGTCCTGAACAAGTCAACTGCTGGACACCACCAACAACCACACACCCTACAAATCAACGCGCTTCTCGTGAGATCATCAACTTTGGGTGCTCACTATTCTGACGATTTCAATTGGAGGCGCCAATGGACATGCAGCCCCTCTCTCAAGGGACACGAGCAGTCAGAAGACATCCAAACCACAGCGCAATGCATTGAAAAGCACCTGTCCTACAGAAATGGCAACTGCTACTATCCAGTACTCGTACGCATGCCTGCAACCGGCATAATCGCCATCCAGGACAAGCATAGAATGGGACATTCTCAAGTTGGCATCGTGTCCTCGGAACCGTTGAATGGTAGGCAGCGAGCCAGGGTTCGCGAAGACTCTGCTTGTTTTCTTTCTTAAACTCGGAAGATGCCCACCGAGATGCTGGATTGGCTGCGATGTGATTTTTCGCATCTGTTAGGTACCAGCAAAGGAGTTCCCTCCCAGTCTTGGAAATTATGCTGACAGTAGTTGCGCCTTTTATACAGTACAGGGCTTCCACAGGGCTTCAAGCCCCGATCGGTTACCGGATCGCCTTCCTTCGAGACTTGCAGATCCCGGCTTGGCTATGATTGAAAGCTTGTGCCATACGCAACAAATCAATTGAGCCATGAGGTAACGGCGGATGACGGTCCTCGACAGTTCTCCTCGGGACTCGTCTCTAATTCATTGGGTCTTGGGTCCCCCATCCCATACACCAGAGCAATGGAAAGGAAAGGATACGATTCATCCACCCGCCTTCCGGCCATGAAACTGATGTTGTATTACGACAATTGGGCAACAAAATATATGATGAACCAAGTATCCGCACAGCGTACCGACACATTGCATCTGACTGAAGAATTGGATTGGAGACAAGTCATCGACGACAATGGCCATCTACCCAATGAGGGTTTCCAATAAAGATAACGCTCACTGTTCTGAATGGCCTGATGAACGCAGAAGCTGTAGCAAACGGGCTCTTGTGCGAGGTTGGGAGAGGAAGAATTTGAACGTGGCTGGTACGACCGACTGCATATCCGCACTTTTCAACGATCTCTTGGAACGACTCACTTGGGTCAACTACTCCGTAGAGGAGCGCCGTTTCGCCAAGCAATCTGGAGAAAGTAGCCCTCACCGCTGCTTTCCAGATACTCACCAATGGAGACTTTAACTGACAGGCTACGTAGTCCCGTAGTCCCACAGATCTTCAACGCAACAATACCACGAGCTTGGTTATTGACGATATGGATGCGTATGACCGCTCTGATGCTTCAAATTCTTTGATGACCAGCACCCATGGCAAGGTCCAAGAAACGATTCGCCAATGACCATTCTTTTCTGTCCAAGAATATTTTCCCAATATCCAAAAGCCCAATCATCCCCTAGTAGTCCGAAGAATGATGGTAGGGAAGGTTTCACAACACCACTCTCAATGACATTTATCCTGAGTATGTCTACTCGAATAACGAATTACCAAAACCAATACACGGATAAGGCAATTGGTTTCGAGATAGTATGCAGGGTCGGAATGCCGGAACTGATGCAGCGAGGAGTTGGTGGGAGAGACCCGGGGAAATCGACTTGCGTCCGGAGAATGGACAGTGGTCAAACGGGCAATGACTGCGACTGGGAACAACTGACAAGGCTTCAAATAATGCTCTTATAGCGGTTCGCTTTAATATTCCTGCTTCAGAGACCTGCAAGCAGAGGGTTCAGAGTACCAAAAACCAGTCACACCACGACTGGATCCGGAAGAGGGGCCAGAACATCTTGATTGCTTTTCCAGCTTGGAGGCTAGTCGCCAAACCACGTGTTCATACAGTAACTCCGAAACAACGGCTTCTGACTGGGGCAAGTAGTTCGAACGAGGTACTGTGTACTGGGTACCCATCTACCGTCGTTACTGTCTCCACGTTGTAGTGACGTGCAACTGTCCGCCGGCCGCTGTGATACTCGGGGCGGTGTCCTTGCTTTGGCGGCATCGTCGGTTGTTACCACAGGTTTTTCCAGGCTGACGTGCTGGTGGATTAGACGCTGAGTTGCCCAAAGATGCTGACTGTGGAGTGTTATGGTACTGGTGGTACATGATTGACATCTACCCGCGTGGCCCATGAGCACGAGCGTGAGGCTTGTGAGGTGGCTGCTTCCTGAGAAGAGCTTTATTCGCTGGGGGATGCGATGGAGAAGTCTCCTCCATGTAGTGCTACAAGTTCTAGTACTCCCTACTGTCGTCTCCTCCTAGGACCCTCCACAGCAGGCTTGGCGAGGTAGGACGGGATCGGTGAAGCAGGAGTACAGGAGTACGGAGGTACAGGAGTACAAAAAAGAGACTCGAGGATGGAAATCCCAGGAGTGGAAGAGGGGTGCTGCCCATGGGTAAAAAGCCCTGGGCGAAGCTGCAGCATGCATGCATGCAGCAGGCAGGGGAGGGCTCGCCGCTCGCTCCAAGCCCTTGACCGTCGACGACATTTGGGATGGCTCGAGTATTCTTTTGTGCTTCTCAAGGGTTGCGTAGCGTCGCCTTTGGGCAGATATCGAGATGGTCTTCCGTTTGGATCATGCCGGGCCATCACGAATCTCCTCCACGCGTGCTGGCCGAGGGAAGAACGGGGATATCGCTTCGCCAGGGGGAAGGCCTATTCCGGACAGGAGCGCTTGCTGCTGCTGCTGCTGCTGTATCGTTGGGCGCTGGTCGAGTCCCATGTATCCATATCAAGGTCAGAACTGGTACGATTCTATCTCAAACAGTCTTGATACATACCTATAAATGCTGGAAGTGATCAGGTCGGCGTCAGGTTCGCCAGTGGGATAACCGGCTCATGAATCATTTTACTACTCCTGCGCTAGAGTAGTCGGGACTCTCTCTTTGGGAATCACCACCATGACCATGGCCACGCCTTGAGGCAAAAGCTCAAGCTCATTCCAGTGAGGGCTAGAGCCAGAGCCCTAGCGGAGAACCATCCCAAGCGGCGTTCCGATCCGGTACAAATTCTTCTTAAACTCGTCTTGGGGAAGATTTAATTCCTGGACCTGACTCTTGGAAACCTGACCGAACAGGACCCTGGGCGATATCTGCTGCAAGAAAGCAAAGCGCAAGCACGGCGGGCGGTGAGGAATTGCCGAGCTGCGTCGGTGCATCCATGCCCATGATCCATCTGCATTGTACTGCAACTGCGTACTGGCTGCACTACCCATTCACGTTTGTTTCTAGGTCCATCAACACCTCTGTTCCGTAGTCACAAAAGGAGGCACTGATACCCATTCAAACTTCTACTTGTTGTCCACCATCACCTGGTCCTGGTGGAGCCCACACGGTCGTTTTGTTGTCAATCGTCACGCTCAGTTTGTTCTTGATTGTCTGCACTGCACTGGTTGTGCTTGCCCGTCTGGTTCCTGCCATCTTTCCTCCTCCACTGAGGGGTGCGCCGATCTCTGTCTGTCCATCTTTCCTCATCACAGCAACACAACACAACCTCATCCTCACCTCGCCACCTCGCGCCGACTCGACTCAATTCGGTTTTCGAGTCAATCTGTCCCATATCATCTTCCAGGTAACTGCCCCTTGCGCATACAATTGCCCATCACATGGGCATCACTCAAAATATACAAGCCACAGAGCTGACAGCATCTTGTGATCTTGCAGGTGGCGACGCGACGGGAGTACCGAGGCACTCTGCTTCGCCTTCCATCTTAGGTCGACCCGATTCAAGCTGATCCCAATCGATGGGTCATGAGCTGTTACGATCTCTATACCACACGATACTGAAGAGGGTAGGAGGGGATAGGTACGAAGTTAATCAGTTGTAATGGCAGAAGAGGAAGTCGAGCTGAGCTCGCAATTGCTATCCAATGGCACATTAACGACGGCGAAGCGCATGGTGGACATCATCCACTTCCACTACTCGTGGGTCTTGTTTGTTATTTTTCTCGTGGCTTTCATCGCCAACTCCATCCTAACCGCGGAACCTTCTGGAGAATCCAAAGAGCCTGTTCTTACCGGCCCTGGTGGAAAACCACTCCCACGATCTGCTCGAAAATATAAAGAGGAGCTGCAAAAGCGAAAGAAACTCCAAGATTTCAGTCCAGGACGAAAGTCATTGTTTTTGTATCTCTCCGCTGGCCTTCTTGCTACGTTTGTGGCAAATGGAACAAATATTGTTGTACACGCCCTTTACGAGCATGCTGCGTATGGCGCAGATGACAGTTGGTGGTGCGGTGAGGCAACGGCTGTAAGTTGGTCCCTATTATAATCACACTTGAACCTTTGCTAATGAATGTCTAGATATATATTTGTGCTTCGGCTTTTTTCTACAGCATTGTCCAAATATCGCTTGTCGATACTACCCCGTCGCCAAGTATCGTTCATCAGATTACCTGGGGTGTGGCGTTGCTAGGAGAGCTCATCCTACTAATAGGCACTGTGATACTGTATACGTCCCCCCACAAGGAGCTCGAAATGCTTTCAGGCGCAAAGGAGAAATATGATCGACTGAACCAATGGGAGATTATTGAGCTCTTCTTTGATTTTGTTCGGGTGTTGATTCTCGGATTTCTGTTTGGATTCTACACTGTCTTCTCTCTGGAACGTATCTACAAGAGTAAGCGCCCCAGCGCGATTCTGGATGAAACGGCACCGCTTCTGGTCAATGGCCAAGCCAATGGCAATGGCAACACTCCAGGACATGGTTCAATCGTCACGTCTGAGGACGGCAATGGCGCCGCTGAGAATGGCACTGCTGAGAATGCCACCGCTGAGAATGGCACACCTGGTGGCCGCCGAAGCCCTGAGACTCCTGCTTTCTACAAACCAACCACCGTGCCCAATCGAACCTGGTGGGAATATATTAGAGGGTATTCTCTTTTCTTTCCATACCTATGGCCAAGTAGATCGGTTCGATTGCAAATTGTCGTCCTTATCTGTATGGCACTTATGTTTCTCCAACGGATTGTCAATATCGCGGTTCCATTCCAGATTGGCAATGTTACAAATGAGCTGTCAAACAAAGACGGCAAATCGGGCGGAATGCCGTGGCTCTCGATTTCCCTTCTGATCGCTTTCAAATTCCTGCAGGGCACTTCGGGAATCCTCGGGGCGGTAAGATCTGTTCTATGGATTCCAATTTCTCAATACTCGTACAAAGCACTAACGACAGCTTCCTTCGAGCATGTCCATGGTCTCAGCCTCGACTTTCACCTCGGCAAGCGTACGGGTGAGGTTTTATCCGCCTTGAGCAAAGGCAACGCCATCAACAACTTTCTCGAGCAGATTACCTTTCAGGTGATCCCTATGGTGTTTGACCTTGGTGTTGCTGTCGTATACTTTGGTATCGCGTTCGATGCATACTACGCTCTCGTCGTTGCTATCATAACCTTCTCTTATCTATACTTGACCATTCGGATGGCACGCTGGCGTTCTGACCAGCGTCGTCAAATGACAAACCTGAGCCGGGAAGAGGATGCTGTCAAAAATGACTCTCTTACCTCGTATGAAACAGTCAAGTACTTCAACGCCGAGGATTATGAATTCAACCGATATCGAGCTGCCGTTACCGCTTTTCAAACGATGGAGTATAAAGTCACCATCTCCCTGAACATCCTAAACATCTCTCAGAATATGGTATTCATGGCTGGTCTGTTGTGTACTTCTTTCATCTCGGCATACCAGGTTACTACAGGCAAACGACAGGTTGGCGAATTTGTCACAATATTGACCTACATGGCTCAACTTCAACAACCCCTGAACTTTTTTGGCTCGTTCTACCGAAGCGTTCAAAGTGCCATGATCAGTGGTGAGCGGCTTCTGGAGCTCTTCAAGGAGCAGCCAACGGTTTTAGATGACCCTAATGCTACTGCCATGCCAGCTTGCGAGGGACAGATCACGTTTCGCAATGTCAAGTTTAGCTATGATCAACGCAAGCCTGCATTGGAAGACCTAAGTTTTACATGTCGTCCTGGCACTACCACGGCATTTGTAGGGGAATCTGGAGGTGGCAAATCCACTGTATTTCGACTAATGTTCCGATTTTACAACGCCCAGGACGGTAGCATCCAAGTGGACAGTAGAGACATCAAGGACATCACCATCGATTCATTGCGTCAACACATTGGTGTGGTTCCACAAGATACCATTCTGTTCAACGAGACCCTCATGTACAACCTTAAGTATGCCAACCAGGATGCTACAGATGAGGATGTTTACGCCGCATGCCGAGCCGCTTCGATCCACGACAAGATCATGGCATTTCCAGATGGTTATCTGACAAAGGTTGGTGAGCGTGGCCTTCGTTTGAGTGGTGGTGAGAAACAAAGAGTCGCCATTGCAAGAACGATCATCAAGAACCCACGTATCATTATGCTCGATGAAGCAACCGCTGCATTGGACTCTGACACAGAGCAAAACATCCAAGAAGCATTGAGAGCATTGTCACAAGGAAGAACAATGCTTGTCATTGCGTAAGTTGACTGACCTCCGTATCGACCTCCTACCTTGCTAATATATTTCTAGTCATCGACTGTCTACCATCACGACTGCAGATCAAATACTGGTTTTACATGCCGGCAAGGTTGCTGAATCTGGTACGCACCAAGAGCTCTTAGCCATGAAGGGTCGATATCATAGCATGTGGAGAAAACAAATTCGTGCAGAACAAGCAGCGGAACAAGCATCTCGGGCTGTCGCCAAAGCCAATGCACTTAAGATGGCTGTTATGGAACGACCAGGCAGCTCTGGAAATGAGGCTGGCAGTGAAGACGTAAGCGAAAGCGAGGCAGATGGCCAGGTTGATGCCAAAGCACCAACTGATGTCAAAGCTGCTTGTACCCCAAAAGGCTTGCCTTCTGTTGAAACTTCCGTCGAACCTTCCGTTGAATCATCTATTGAACCTTCAGTTGCGTCCGTTGATCCCACAATTGAACCGTCCGTCGATCATTCAGTTGAACCGTCCGTCAAACTGTCTACTGAACCTTCTATTGAACCTTCTCTTGAAGTCAGGCTTTCAACAGCTGATACGTTACTTGATACCACGGCAGACCCTGAGCCCTCGTCTCCCTCATCCGATGATCATAAGCCTGATGATAAGCCAGCTAATGGTGCATGATCTCATCAGCACGCTCGTTCCTGAGGGACTCGAAAAGGAGTAGAGAAGTCATTCGGAGTTAATATGGGGTGATTTTGTTTGTTCGGGTGTTACAACTAACACTATTGCTATATGCCTCAATTGGGGATAGAAGATCGCTTTCTCTTCTTGTTTTTACGAATTTCTTCTACAACATTGTTCATAATGAAGGGACGAAAGGGTAAAGGATGGCATTAAAATGGTGCATGAAGGGCGGCTAGCGATTGCTTTTTACTTTGCTTGGTACTTTTGGGCCTTTAAGCTCATTATAGATGGAGGGCGCTAAGGCTTCGCTGTATTTACAAAAATGGTGGTGGGTGCAGTGTGCTCAAAAATTCACCGGGGCTGAAACTGGCTTTAGATAATAATCAAGATGCAAATCATACATAGAGTTTCAGAAAAGGAAACTTTGCAAGAATGAACAACAGGAAATATGAGACTTTTCCCTTTTATTCAGTTTAACTTATGCTACACACATGTGCTCGCTGTACTCTGCAACTCCAGCGAAGCAATCTCCTTCCTAAGATGACCATAAACAAGCAACAATTCTTCTATCTGTATTCTGGACGAACGAAATCGGCAAATGTCTTGGGCTCCTCATACCCGTGGCCGTGTCCATGGTCGTGGTCATGGTGTGGATCATCTGCTGGCCCAACGTAATCCATCTTGTATACACTTCCACACTCTGGGCATCGCTCAATAGGGCGGTCGCGGGACATCTTTTTGCGAGTCAGGAATCTACCAGTAATTTCACATAATCAGAACGGAGAGTTATCATACCGTGAGCCAAATTACGACGTGAGAATCGGCTGGGTAACCGGTACAGCCTGCGTACTGCTCATCACCAAAAGACTTGACGGCAATTGGGTTATCCATTGTGCCTACACGGTCATCGTATCAGTAACTGAGCACCTCTCTCTTGTCCTGCATCCATCCTGCTCCGTAATGGGCGAGTTTTTGTTCGCTGGTAGTTCAAACGAACCTTTGCGAGACGCATCCAATGGCGCCATATCGAAAATATCTACTCCTTGCATTTTTCCGAGAATTTCCAATCGTTCTAAACCAGTTGCCTGCTCGAGATCGGTGGGGATTGTGCCTGGGGCGGCTCCGGGAGGGAGGAGATCGGCTTCGGTCTTGATATCTGTTTGGTATCTTGATTAGCTCCCAATTCGCTCCATTGACTCCTCCGCTCGCTCGAAATACGGCAGGTAGTGGGCGTACCTTGGAACTTCTTGATCTTGCCATCGTTCGATCCGCTGGTCGGCGTGGGAGCAGCTTCTCCTGTGATTCTGGGTTAGAGGCTATACGAATTTCGGGGGGAGCGGAGAGGGCGTACGGCGCACTAAGGAAGTGGTGAAGCTGCGTTTGATTACGGGGCTGGCGACTGCGCGGCGGGCAGCCGTCACTGCTGTGCGTTGAAGGAACATGGTGGGTTGGTTAATTGGGTGGTTTGGGGATTCTTGGACCCGTGGTATGATTTCCTTGAGGTTCAAGAACTAGCGATATGGGTCAGCTGATTTACAACCACGGGTTGAGGTCAAAATGCCAAGAGATTACAACCAAAATTTAGGAGACTACCTCACCTTAGTACCTATTTATTTCTTGGTTTCTGTGATTTGAAAAACTTCCAAATTAACTGAGGCAATAGATAGAGAACGGTGGTATAGCCTGGAAATGTTGGCACTCAAAATTTGGAGCAGTTCGTACTTGCGGTATATCATTTTGACAAGGGGAATGAATATGATGCTCCGCAATATCTCTTGTATCTTGAAAACGCTTTAACAAGTTGCAAATGTTCTTATTATATTCAAATTGCTCTCGCGTGATGTTTTTGAGAGAAAAGTTGATCAAAGTTTTCTTTTCAATGGAGTAACTACCTATGGAATGGGTATCATCGCTCAATTCTGGTACTTGATCTGCTATAGAACTCTGCGCCTTGGCTCGAGATACCTTTGAGATACCTATTGTTTATCTTTTTATTAAATCTGGAGGTCTTGGACTTAGTTTGGTTCTCTACTGGCAACCCTCTTCTGAGTTTGCGTGGAAATCTGCAAAAGTTATATGTAGCAATAGCGAGGGCATAGCCGAATCGATGAAACTCAAGGTTTCTGCTGTGGACGATATAAGGGTCCTAAGCTGCCTCAATAAGCACATCTATCTCTTAATTGTTAGGAAATTCCTCGGAAACCAGAATTTAGAGTCGTTCATTGCCTTGAAGTCCACTTCCGGAGCCTATAAAGAAAACACATTCAAGAAGCCCTACAATGCTGAAGTGTAATCATCGATAGCAAACTTCCTTGGCGAAACAAATTAAAGGAGTTTCCTGTATTTTTTCCATAGCCACATTTGTTCCATCGGTTACTTGAAACATTTTGTTGTTCAACTGTTGATATATTGCGATGTTTTATTTTAGGCGAGAGTGGAAAGCGATATCGGATTCCTGAGCTTGAAGCAGCAGCAGCGCATCACATTCTTTTTCTCCTTTCTTCTTTCTTTTTTCAACTGCGCTCTTATATCATCCGCCATTGGGAATTGATGGATTTCATGACTTGATACTAGTGGTTTTTCTTTGCCTTGTGAGTTCGCCCCCACTTGGGCTCCAAGGTACACTTTATTCACTNNNGGGGTCCTCAAATGTTATGGTGTTACAACACCCGCAATAGATGGGTCCGTCGGAAAGTCAAACGATATATCTCAGGAGCTAGAGAGAATCGCACACATCTCTCAAAGCTCGCTGTACTACATGTTTTTTAAAGAATTGTGCAAACATTAATCAACCGTATTTGACTAATTTTGACTATTGCTTAGTCACACCAACACATGGTCTTTACAGTAGTATATTTGTAGTCGGAAAGGAATATTCTAATATCAATGTATTTTAGGTACAGCCATTTCTCTATGAATTAACAAGGTTATTAGAAGGGCATGTACTAGTAACTCTTGCTAGCTCTTATTAAGTCTTTGGAGCCTCGGAGCCTTTTTCCTTGTTGGCTCAGAACATATTACTGTTTTTACAACGTACTTGGAGCGGGCCTCTCCTTACTCAACAAGTTTCATGCTTCTTACTCATCCTGTGGCAAATAAGATAGCCAACTCTACAAAGGGTTACTGAAGTGTACCAGATCCCCCAATTGCGATTTTGTTACAATACTTCGTTGAGATATAACAATTTATTCAACTCACCTCTATCATAGTCGCTAATCAATTATGCCTACCAGAAAGCTTTAACATGAGTTAAATCTATAGCACTCACCTAAAGATAAAACTCGGCATTTGGCATTATAATCCAATGGTTTAAGATCATACCGACCGCACTCCGTTTTTCTCATTTCCGAAGTGGTCGAAGTTCAAAATGGAGGTTCTCCAACCATTAGCCCTCCGATTCCCGTCTAGAATTACCCAAGGACTCAAATACCTTCGAGAGTATAAATGTGTCATGTCCTATAAGCACTTCAAATGACACATTGAAGCCTACAACCTCGAGCAAAAGGCGACCGTTGAAACATTGGACGTAAATCTCCTTATCGGGAGCAAGTCGCACATTCTGGCGAATGGGGATATTCAAGGTACAAACGGGAGTTGATCGAAATTCGCCAAACTTCTTTCTTTTCGAGACCTGGGGAACGTTTCCCTGAGGTGTTTGTTATTTAGACCACACCTGACTCTACTGGAATCTCTCGCACTGGAGAGAGGAAGCTGAAGTAAACGATTCTCTCATTGTACTTCTATACCTAGGTATCTTTTAGATAATCCACACAATGACTCCTTCACTTTCGGTTGAATGTGTTGATTACCTAGTCAAACTGGGTAGGGTAACATAAATCCGTTCAGCATATTACGATTATATTAGATCTATGTGCTGTAGCCATTTTTTCTACGGCGAAGGGCCCTCGCTGTGCCCTCGCTGTGGGGGTTTTCCATGAAAAATGCTTTTTTGGGCCTCGCTTAAATAATGCGAGTCCATGGGCGACGACGATTTGCGAACGGCCACCAAAACACAAAAGCTCGCATGCCGCCAATCCATTTTGTTTTCTTGTACTAATTATATAGTATTCGAAAAGATCTGGAGAGTGAGATTAAGCGCATCGTCTGGAATATGAAAACTCATAGTACCCATTGTGCATCCACGCAAAGACAATACGGGTGCTAGATCTAACCGGGTCTTGTATAAATTGATCAGGGGGTTGTGAACAAGCTTAAGTGTTTCCATTACTGGTTCCGCTCCTAAGCTCGTAGCGATTGATCGCAGCTACACGCCTACCTAACAATAAGTAGGTAAGATCTTACCTAGGTACCTAGTAGGCAGGTAGGTACTCAAATCTCGACGCCTCTCAATCGACGAAAAGTTCTCTTGCCTTCTATGCTAGGTAATATCCAATTTCATGCAGCATGCCCCTCTTCATGTTGGCGGCTCTTGTATCCCTAGGTAGGTACCTACCTACCTTAGAGGAAACCCCCCATTTCAAAATCCGTAGTACTACTTACCTATGTAGGTACCGTTGTAGGAAGTCGCAACCGCTGTAAGCTTTTACAACCGTGTTAGAAGTATTGCACGACGGTTATAGAAATGGGGTTTTACTCTGAGGTATAGGAGGTAGGTAGGTACCTACCTAGGGAAGTACTCACCTATGGCCGTTGGCGAGGGCAAGTCGCGCTTTCCCTTGGCCAATGTGTTCTCGAACGTGAGCCTCGACTGAAGCGACCCATCGCTCCTTCCTCATTTTTGATGTGAAAGGAAGGCCAACTCTCCAATCACCGGACCCAACCCACCACGCTACTGTTAGCGCGGAGTATAAACCCCCCCCCCTCTCTTTTGCCCTTCTCCCTAGAACTTTCTTCCGGAGGCGGGTGGTGGTGGAGATTCGGAGGACAACCTTAATGGCATGCAGGTACCTAGGTACTGTACGCTTTTACAACCGCCGCGCAACCGTTGTGACCTTACGCAACGGTTGTGCTGCCGATAACTTCGTAACAACGGCTGTAGATATAGACTAGCTACAAATATCAACGGTTAATTTGCTTACAACCAGCGATTTTGCATCTGTTGCAAGCTGTACAACGGTTGTACCTAGGTAGTAACTCCTACAACTTGCAACCGTACCGTAGTACTACGGCATGGCACGGAGCGCAAAATTGCAACGGTTACAAAACATATCGGTATTACAACTGTATTATTGCGGTTTGATATATGGTATTTTTTCTCTAGTGTAAGTACCTGTAAGGTGCGATCATAGAGGGACTTGGTAGAAGGATTCATACGCTCTAGGTCAAAATAGAGAAGCGAAAATTATTGGCTACCTACTGAGTTTTGATCACTGGTGAGATTCTACATTCTTTTCTGTGTTACCAGCTCATGACCATAGGTAGAGACATGGATGAAGTCAACGACCAGAAGCTGATTCAAAAGCTCCTAAATCTGAACGCGCCCCGTTACGTATGAGACAAATATGTACTGTACGACCTACTCCGAGAGAAGCTGGCTTGTGGGATTTTGATACGCACTCGTACTGGGAAAGTTGCGGATAGATGAGTAGGTAGTAGATATATGTAACGCATAAGGCCGATTTCACCAGAGAGGAAGTAAGTGGCGACTTGGAAAGCGTATCGCCAACGTCCAGCGGCAAAGTTGAAACCTCATTCAAGGAGGCAAGACAGGACAGGTTGTTCCACGATCCATTCTCAAAAAACTCCTACAATCCGAAAAAATTTCTACCTCGCTACCTTAGAGGAAAACCCCCATTTTAGAATCCGTAGTAGTACCGTTATAAAATTTACAACCGTTATAAAAATTTGTATCTGTAGTAATACTATTATAAATTACAACTAGTTATATATTATAGCTGGATAGCGATTGTGATAGTTGTCTTAATTAACCGTAGTACGCTAGTTGATCCTTACAACCGGCGTAAAGAGCGTAACTAGCTTAATATATAACCGTTATTCTAAGTACAACTGTTGTAGAATAGAGCGGTTGTAGGATTTACATCGGTTACTACTTTATAACCGTTACAGATTTTACAACGGTTGTACTACCTTAAAGGCCAGGGGGGGGTTTTTTACAGCGTGGTGCGACTATGTCCTAGTACTAATACGCCTAGGAGCGTTCTGGAAGCGTTACGTCTTGGCAAGCGTTACGAAAAGTTAAGCGTTCCTAGGTATAGCTATTAATTATTTTAATAATAATAGAATAATTAATTTTAATATTTATTTAGATTTTTCTAATACTTAAAAAAGAGAACTATTCTAGAATCCTTATATGTTAAAAGTATTATAGAACCTAAGACTTAATAAAGGTAATTATAATAGAACTATTAAAGGGGAATCTGCCTAGGAGCTAGGTACGCACGGACAGTAAAGTCTACTCGGTACCGCTCCCACTCTACGAACCTCAACGCTATTAAAGTATAAGTTACAAAATCGATCGATTCGGACAAAAATGTCGGGCGCGCAAGGGAGCGCTGGTGCTCGGTATAGGCTGTGGATATGCGTGGTTGTACGTAGGTAGGTGCGCTGATAGGTGGTAGGTGGGTGTGCAGGTGAGGGTATTCCTAGGTCTTGGCAAGCTGGCCTAAGCGCCCTGGTAACGCTTTCGCAACTCACAACGCTCGCGCAACGCTCGTGGAACGCTTGCGGAACGGTTGTACAACGCTCCTAGGATAATTATAATAAAATAAACGCTTCTAATATATAATAATTAAAAATTATATAAGTATTACCTACTATAAGTATTTGAAAAATCTTAATTCTTCTAGAATAGTTATACTATATAACAATTATAATTTAGGAAGGGTGACTAAATCATTCTGATACTATTACGAGTATATAATACTTATATATTTATAGTAAGTCAGGAACGCTCGTAGGACGGTGTAAAAAACCCCCCCTAGGCCTTTAAGGTACGGTTGCACGACGGTTGCAAAAACCCTAGGATAAATAGCCCTGCGGATAATCCTCGGGGTCTATATACAAGTACTCGGAAGTGTAGGAGACTACGGACAACAACGCTATAATTATATAAGTAACAGATTCGATCGATTCGGACAAAGTTCCCCTGTGCGCATCACACAGGCGCTCACTAGCGGTAGTCGTGCGAGGTACCTTGGGCGGGTTGCGAGGGCCTTGCGTGGGTGGGCAGGTGGGCAGGTAGGAGGTGCCTTCCTTAAGTGAGGGCATTCTGAGTCTTGGCGCCGTATACCTAGGGGTGCGCACGCATATGGATGTAGCCGGTTGTAAAATGCGCAACGGTTGTACCACGGTTGCACGACGGTTGCGCAACGGTTGCGCAACGGTTGTAAAATAATAGAACGGTTGTAAAGTTTTCAACGGATGCAAATATCGCTGGTTGTAAGCAAAACAACCGTTAATATATATATCCGTTACGACAAAGTTATCCAGCTACAAATATTAACGGTTATCTTGCTTACAACTAGCGGTATTTACATCTGTTGCGAGCTTTACAGCGGTTGTACTTAGTAACTCCTACAAATTGTAACCGTAGTATAACGGCATGGCACGGAGCGCAAATTCGCAACGGTTACAAAGTGTAACCATATTACTACTATATTACTACCGTTTTACATATGGGGGTTTTCCTCTAAGGTAGTCTCGAATATATCAAACAACGGAAGGAACAGCACAGGGGATAGCATAACTGTAGTGATACCATGCAAAGAACGTGGTACCGTAATAGCTGTATTATCGAAACATTCTTCAATCCTGAATGGTATTCTGGAGCCAACCTTACGGCATATACAGGGTATCTAGGTAGGTACTTTCTAAGGCTAACGAGCGTCAGAACGAGTCCTCGCCTGAATGCTGAGGACTCATAGCAGCACTGAAAACAACAGAACCTGCTCGCCAAACACGACCTCGTCTCCTTACTTGCGTCAAAGGAAGTTGAGGGTAGGTAGTCTCTCCGTGGCGGCATTAAACCGCACATTTTAGTCCCGCCGTAAACTCGATCAAGGACTTATATTACTCCACGGAAAATCCTATTGAATTTCTAAAAAGCTCTGCCCTAACGAAACAGATGCCAAAGAAGACCTTAGGATTTAATTTATATTTTTGCGATTTATTTCAATAGTGTAAAGAGAGGGTGATAGTAGGGTGCACAGGCGTAAAATGTGCGGTTTAATGGCGACATGGAGAGGTAGTTCTATAAATCCCTGAAAGCTCCATGGCATCAGCAGGCTTGCCACGAGAGCAGACGCCCCAAAAGACCGCAAAATCTCCGAGAGGATGCGTTGAAATGAGGCTATTGTTGGAAGGGCTTTCTAGAAAACATTTGTTTGGTCAAGATGTATTGAGCCAGCCCGTCGTGCACGGCTTATCTAAATTGCCTCGTTTTCTATCTCTCACCAGCGAATCGGCAAATCATTTCTTGCTGTGGAAGTACAGTACTCGAATACCAAAGAACTCGCTGCATTTGCCAACCAGGGATTCCAAAAGATCCATGGCCATTGCAACATGACCATGCTATGCTTGATCTGGTATCGAGATTTGAAGTTTCGTTGCGGCGTTGCCTGCCTTGTTTCTGCATCGGATGCGTTCGCAGATCACTCAAACCACATCCGCCCTCACCCTATCACTGTTTATATCTCACGCCCTGGTTTGTACAGACCAGAATACATATCGACATGGATACGTGCGCTTTACACGTCATTTCGGTCGCCAAATCCCAGAATTATTTGATTTTAAAATAGAAAGCGTGAGCACCCATCCCGAGCAGGGGATTTGCGCAATTGTTGCACTGCTGGGACCAGACGACGGAGATGACCTTCTCATCCAGCCATGTCGCGATGCGAACCACTTCTGATCGCTAATCGCTTGGAAAAACCGTTGGCTTCCAGAAAAGGGGGGAAGAAGTTGGTGCACGGTTCGTTTCGAAACAGGTCACCCAATAATGGACTCGACCTCGCACCAATTCGATTTTCGTCTCACTCATGCGGCCGTCTCTGCGACCAGCGATCACGACGAAGACAAAGACGATGGCCCTGCATCTGCATCTGCAACCGGCAACCCAGTCCACGCTCACGACCAGCCTGTTTCTGACCATTTGGAATGCAGCCTTGCCTTGCCACCTCGTGATGCATGTCCGGCCCCTGAGGTGATGGTGATGACTGACATCCCATCCGGCTCGCGGTGCACGCTACTTGCTCTCTACCAAGGTACCTCTGCCCTGTGCCTGTTCGGCTCGAGATGAAGAGGCCTTTCGGGGAATTTGACCAGTAATCTATTCTCCAATCTATTACCCAACCCGCAGGGCGAGACGGTAAAGACAATATACAGGCGATGTCCATCTCCCCCGCATGGAGAGGGAAGAGGTCACAGGATACATTCAAAGGCCCCAAATGCGGAGTGCGCTCCTCCCTCGCTTGCTGCCAAGACAAATGTAACGACATCCCTCCAACCTCACCCCATCACCGCCAAACATTGAAAAGCTACAAGACGACCACGACACAACAACCCTAGGAGTCCAGATCTACCCATATTTACTTTCCTTTGACGACCTGCAATTGTCGAACAAGAACCGTCTTCAAAAAACCTTGTAGGCGGCGCGTTGGACGTAAGCGAAGGGAAAAGAAGAAAAACGATGGCCAACGCATGATGGTTATAAAACCCATCTTATGCCTTTAACACCCCTCCCACATTCTACCATTCATGAGCCCCGGCAGCCGCCCTCAGCACCACCGACCATTGAGAAGCGGCAACGAGAATTTTTAGAATCACAGAATTTCAGATAAAAAACATATGCGAAACCGGTTACTCAGGTCTCTCCTCACTGTCCACTTGGTAACGATAGAACCACCAGCAGATTTATTTAGCCACCGCGAACCCGTCGGAGAATACCTGCGATAGGCTGTGATCTGCCGGCATTACGGGAGATTTACCTCTCTTTAGTCGGCTTCTCTCAAAAGCAGTAAGACAAAGCTTGAATATCGTGAAGACCCCTTGTACGTGAACTGCGCCAGGTTAGCAAAATCCCATGTGGGGGAGTAGAAAAGCAAAAAGAGACCCCAAGCCACCTCTCAGCACTCGACACGTCAGCTTGTCGCGATGTCTTGCTAAGCCGTAACACATCTCCTCTCCCTCAAAGTTGTTGTTGCTTCGATCTCGGCAACATGAGCTCTCTGACCGACTGAATCGGATAGATCCTTTGAAGCGATGACTAGTGCGATAATCACCGCCGGCAATGTAAGATTTGCTCCCCAGGATACCTCAAATGGCATGCGTTGCGTGCTTACCTGGGGCATCCAATAGAAAAGGATAAAGAGGTCTAAGTCTCTCAGCCCCTACTCTACTCCCAGCCAGACAAGAATATTTCTGGTAAACCACAATAATCAATCCACCTTTATCAGCCAATCCACAAATCCGTCTGTGAACCAGAGTCCGGACCAACGAGCGCAAGACCTCTAATTCGCCTCCACCAACAGAATCATTGACCTTGAGAAATAATGTCCTAATAAATAAGGGCCGAGCCCAAATCCTTGATTCGCCAACCGAGTCTCCCTCTCTCTCCTCGTCCTCAATTCGCCACTTCCAACAGACGGATGTAACCCCACCTCCAGAGTAAGATGCCGGGCGCCGCATCAGGTTTCTACCGCACCTTACCGCGAGTTGCGGTGTACCGATCCGGTGTGAATATTTCGAGTCACCGCAGGAAAAAAAAGTCTCAAGGGAAGTTTGCTACCGTATCATATGCCTCCAACTTGGGGGTTTCGGCACAGCAAGAATTCTGGAGATTCGTCAGCGCTTCATTGTTTTCAAACTCATAATACATCGCTTGGACATTAAGGAAGAGACGGTGAGTTGCAAACCTGGACCCGCGCCTTCCAAAAGAGTTGTGCAGCGGGATCAAGAAGGAGTATTAATTGTATTTCTTATCAGTATAACTAATCTATCGTATGTTTGATATATGTATATATCTTCGCGCATTTCATCTTTTTGCCCATGTCTTATACCTTTCCTTTCCTGTCCCCATATGTCCCCCCTTGGCGATACCGTCCATCATCTCTTCGTATATTCCCAGCCGAATATCCACCCAAGAATAAGTACAGGAAGAGACCAAGAGAAAAAGATAAGGCCTCGTATTATCCCACCACAAAAAGTATACATGGAGAAATATAAGTATTAGAATATCGTAAACAGGACGAGAGCAAAATCGCTAGTGGTTCGGGGTATAGTCTTTACGCAAAAAACAAGGAGGTGAAAAAAATCAAAATACCAGAAACCAAACAGAGCAAGGAAATTAGTGATGATGCAATGAACAAAAATGATCGCTTTCCCCTGCGCCACGCTGTGCAACCCCCTCCTATTCCCTTTTTTTTTTTGCGCATGTGGTGTGGGCAGAAGAGGAGTGCCCCGTACATATATACCTCGGTGCAACCAGGACCTCTCCAAGTAACGCCTGCCTTCCATCATGTGCCAAAGGTGGTGTTGATTGATTAACATCCCAACCCATGTTTTTCCATACCGTTCGTTTTCACCGCCATTTTGATAATCCATCCAGCGGAAGAGAGGAACGGGTCAAGAATATTAGAAGAAGTTGTCTTTAGTTGTAGTCGTTGTCGTTGCAAAATGTACTGTTATGTAACGAAGGAAAAGTGTGTGATGTGGAAGTGCGCGCCCCAGTCGCGAAGTGATCTTAAACAAGTGCAGTCGTATATAGTTATGTAGTTGCTCCTAGTGGAAGAAGCTTGACAAGAGGATGCTCGTCAGGATTGTCGTAAGGTGAAAGAGTTTAAGCGATTTGACGGATTTCGGGTTTGAAGGAGAACGCCGGCCTGAAAGCTAGGCGATCGATTACATCGAGAGAGTTCTCAATGCTCTGCTGCTTTGAGCTAATATTCGGTGTCCCCAGGATCAGAAGCGGGTGCTTCTGCTGGAGACGCTGAATGCTATAACTCCATAGCTTTCTCTTTGCAAGCAGCAGATGTAAAGCCTGTGCCCACCTTTTGTGCCACAATACGCCACTTCTCTTGCTCGTAGTCATGAAGGGCAGTGCGAAGTTTTTGGATCTGATGAAACTATTAAAATAAAGAACTCAAGGTGTGGTATTTTGAAACTTACAGTCTCGTCAGTCCATTGCGTTGTCTTCGCTTTCAACTTTGTACAATAGCGAACTTGCAATGTGCCTGAAGACCGCCCTGGAAAAAACTCCGCAATTTGCTTCCACGTCAGATTCTTGTTCTCCTTCAAATCCACCAGCTTTTGGTCGTCTTCGGGAGTAAATTTTAGCTTTGGCCCACGCGGCCGTTGAGCGGGCTCTGGCATATCTGGATGTCCTACCATACTGGGGGCTCCCCCAGGTGGCGGTGACAGCATGCTTGAGCTATGTTCATCTCCGCGAGCTCGTTTTGGAGGATGGAGAGACGGTGGGAGCGGATGCCCATGGAATTGCTGTTGTGGAGGATGCATGGACGAAAATCCCTCCATCGGCGGTGGTTGCATGTGTGGGGGCATCGACATGTCTCCCATTTGCGGCAGTGGCAACCCCATCTCTTGTAAATCATCATCGTCTCGTGGTCTCTTGATTCCGGAAGCTGATGGCATCGGGCGTGGTGGTCCAAACATCATATGGGGCTGCCCACCACCATATTGAGGTGTTTGATGATGGGCCATTTCGGGTGCCAGCGGACCCGGATATGCTTGGTGTTGCGAATGAGCTGACTGTTGATGATGTTGTGGATGTTGCTGCCCTCCGTAGTGTTGTCCATGAGGTGTACTGAGGCCTTGACCGGTTCCGTGCTGCTGAATTTCTGAATGAGACCCGAAGACTCTCTCCTCGGCTTGAGACTCGGATTGAGGAACATAATCGATATATGGATTTGGATTTGTATCGTGGCCTGGCCGATACCCAGACATGCATGGATTCTGCCACAACGATCTGCTTTCGCAGGTCGCTGGGAGCACACTTTCTACGTCCTGGATCACTGCTGGGTCGTGTTATGTTTCCACGAGGCTGATTGATGCGATGTCGGTTCTTTGTTTTTAAGTGCAGTGCGACTGTTCGTGTTTCGAAGCCCGTCTATATAATGCTGTTATATAGGTTGAA
This sequence comes from Hymenoscyphus fraxineus, assembly GCA_900184765.1. Taxonomy (NCBI): domain Eukaryota; kingdom Fungi; phylum Ascomycota; class Leotiomycetes; order Helotiales; family Helotiaceae; genus Hymenoscyphus; species Hymenoscyphus fraxineus. Next base: position 1,070,329 of record LT855413.1, on the reverse strand, counting down.
TATCAGTTGCCGAGCAGAGCATTTGATAGGCAAATGCAATGGGACTCGAAACAAAAGGATCAACCTTCTTCCGTGAGGGACGCTGTCGGTAGTCGATAAGGTGGTATAGGAACAAAAGTTGTGATAGAGCAGGAGGCTTTTCTAGGGAGGGCATGCCTTTGCATTATATCTATCGTCTGATCTTTGTGTGGCATTGACCAGATCTGGGCTAGTAATTAAAGGTGCAGACGAGTATGGAAATCCATCCAAGCAGATCAGTGATTCGCCATGGACGAGACGATTTTTGTGTTGAACAACAGGGTCAGAGATGCATGTGGAGCGAATTTTTGGGGGGACATCAATGCCCTTGGTCACCCACGTCCGGATTTGGATGTCCAGCAGATTCCAGCTTGGTGAAATCCCGAGCCGGTTCTTGCATGGGGGACGAGGACGGGGAGGGGCATCATGGGCATGGAGGGGGGAGTTTCTTGAGAATTTGATATTGTGGACAGGCAAGTAGCAGGCATCTGGCGGCTTCCTGAGTGGTTGTCCCGCATCGACAGCTGGCCCACCAGCATGAGGGATAGAAGTCTGCATAGAAGCTTCTGAGACACCATCTCCTTTGCATCTCGACATCGACGTTCTGTGAGTGTTGGGCAATGATGCTGAAACTGGACCCCTGGACAGCTTGGGGGAGGTGGATAGGTGCGGAGGCTTGCTAGCGGGACATCTTAATTCTGTCAAGCACAGGCATTGTTCGGCACAACAGGGATACTTCCCAAGGTTGTTTCGCCTTACAGGGTGACCGAGGGAGGTGTACAGCAGTTGGGGGACAGCACCAGGGCCAGCAGGGCGGCTGCTTTCCAAGGTCCAGTGGCAGCGGGATCTCCAGAGCAGAAGACGTCTTCTCTGCTCTGGACGAGTACAGCTCTCCTCTGGACGCTCTCAAGGCTCGCTGCCCTTCCAGAGACTGGAGAATGCAGGGGTGAACGGGGCACCCTGGCACCCATCAAGGGAACAGCGCAGGCATTGTTTTCGGAAGCGAAAAGATGTTAATGCACCGGGATCTCGTTATATTGACAATTGGGGCTCGCGTGCAGTGGCGGCAGTCATAGGTCAACGACCTCTCTCGCACGGAAATGAACAAATAATGCAGCCAAAACAAGTTGAAGACGCGAGAAACATCAGAACATACTCCGTACGGGCCCAGAGCAATTACAATTCACTCGCGTTGACCCGAGAAATGGAGAAGAAACAAAACGCCCAGCGGGCCTTGGAAATCCCGCATTCAAGCTTTACGAAGGAGCATCTCCAAATAAGTCCCATCTTTTGGGCCGTGAGAATGAGATGAAGACGTGACTTCGAAGGGCGTCTATCAAACGATACAAAGCATCATATGGCCGGTCCCGAGGTGAACATCACGGAGGCCTCGAAGCATCCGAGGGACCAGTAGACGCGGCGGCAATGCAGGCTCGTCTGATGGATGGTCATGGCTGATGGCATCGTCAGCGACTGCAAGATTCGAGATGGGATTTCCGCTGCCCTGGCCCTGTCTAGAGTCTTGTCACTCTGACAATCTGACCGGGAGCAGCGGCAATATCGAAAGTGTAATATTAACGTTTTATGCTGTCGTCTACGGTCTTGCGGTGACATCCTGGGACCTGGGCGAAGTGTCAACGCAACGACGTGTGGTGGAGCACTGCTGTCGATGGGGCATTATTGGGGCTTGAAAATCGAGGTCCTCCGTACGGAGTAAGATCTTACGCGGAGGATCATGACGAAGAATCGGGTCGAGCCAAGTGGATAAAGCGCGTTCAAAGTTCAATTTCGACCAAGTAGAGGAGAGGCTGCATCTAGTTGCATCCGGATTGGGCTCGAGCTCGAGCCTCCTCCGTGATCCCATCATGCCTTCTTCGCTTCTGCCCTTCCCCCTTCCTCGTCCGCCCTCCCACCGTCCCACGCTCTTTCCAGCATCAGCGTCTATTCTTGGGGACGGGGACGGTTGAGGCGTCATGGCGTGGAGTGGAGTGGCGTGACGCGGCATGCTAGTGAAAGTGAGATTCCAATAACTCGGGAGGGCCACCAGAAAAAGAAGGTCGAGTGTCCCAGGGTCATCAGAATAGACAGCGAAGACTCAAGACTCAAGAGAAGACTCCACCGGACCCGGAGCCGGAGTCTTGAACCTGAGCCCTACGATGCACGAAAAGTCGCCGACGCGAGGCAGAGGGCCAGAGTCCCAGAGTCCCAGAGTCCCAGAGTCCCAGAGTCCCAGAGTCCCAGAGTCCCAGAGAGACCATGTTACCATGTTACCATGACCATCTCCTTTGACTTTCATCCATACTTGTCATTGTTTCGTGGTGCCGGAAAGCTTGTCCTGGTCGCCGGCATTCCGACCGCAAAAAAGCAGATACGGACTGTGCAACTTGAGGCTTGAGAGCGACATCGAGACAAAGGAATGGACGAACTCGATCATCACCGTTGGGCGCCGTGAGTCCATCGAGTCAGGTTGGTGGAAATGTTACGGATGCATGAGTTGACTGTTTCGTGCTGGTTTGGCGGAGAAAAAAAAAGCGAAGATGCAGTGACAGCGGGAAGAGGCTGGCTTTGCGTTGCGGGGAGAGGGAGCCTTTTTCGCTGCCAATGCATAGAGACAACGATAGACCCGGGCACTGCACCGTCCGGATACGAAAAGAGCCTTACTTCGTAGAAGCGAGTTTATACTTAGTAAACAAAGCTTACACTAACTAACTCGGTACTCGTATCGCTTTGCCGATGACTATCAATATCCTCGATCATTCCCATCCGACATTCTCCATTTATTTTTAATCTAACAGACTTCCACTCAGACCAACGATTTAGACGAGAAAATCTAATTACAGACTGACTTTACTAGAGACATCACATCTGACCAGGTCTCGCTACAGTATCTCTAGTACGTAGTACACCCTTCCACAAAACCTTACTCACAATACTCGTACCTTAAAAAGTTAACGCCTAACTTGTATCACCCTCCCTCCAGCTCTCCCCTCCAACTCGGATCACGGCTCCTGCATAACTGCATCACTTGCTGCACATCTCACACTGAGATCGTCCCTTCCGCCAGTGGCAACCCCGCTGAACCTTTTAGAAAACATTCCGATACGCTGGTAAATCTGCACGCCTAGAAAATGACCTACCTACCCGCCCAGCCCCAACCGCTTGTGCATGAACCGAGAACCTCACCGCATGGCAACTCCATCATCCGAACTGGAACCTCCCAAAGCCCAGTGTTACAACACCTCGTTAAAAAGGCAGAGTCAATACGAAGTGTCTATCATCGTTCTGAATCATGTGACCACCCTATAGTAAAAGAACGGTTTATTGAATCGTTATTCCCGAGTTTCACAAAGAATCAGTTGGTCAGTTTGATGCACACCAAGTAGTCTGAATATGAGAGCGTTATAGACGCAAACTTGAGTGACAATCGCAAGAACGCACCCACGAACCACGCTTTACGGGCCTCAAAAGACAAACTGTCGATCAATCACGGACACACAAACTTTACACTCGCAGGCGACCGAGACGACCCATGAGAAGAATAAAAGTTTATGCTTAAAACCTACAGACAAGACACAATAATACAACAATCCCCCGCTCCGATAAAACGCCTTTTACCAAGATTTCGTACACGGCGCCTCAGATCGTCGAACAACGCAGAAATATCCCTCCCCCCAACCTTTATTTTCCTGCAATGATCATGTCCTTAAAAGATTCTGCTGCCCGGAAGATTGCATGCGCAATACAAAAAGAGAACTTTAAGCAAAAGCGTCCTCGCGATCTGCCCACAGATTCTCCAACTCGGCAAAGTTTTGGAAGTGAAGTGGCCGGTGCTGGTCGCTGTAGAATGGCAGTGGTGTATCAATCTTGACATGCACTGGCTTCTTCTCCAGTCCTCCGAAAGAACTCCCCATGAAGCTGTAATTCCATGTGTTGTTCTCTGGTACGAGGAAGTAGCCTCGAATCTTGTCACTGAGTAACAGCTGACATTTCTCACCCATGTTCGTGCTGAATCCTTGAGGTTGATCACTGCCCATATCCTTGTTTTCTGCACCCCATTTGTAACCGGCAGGAGTAAGGGCCCACGATGCAAGCGACACACTTCCAGGCGTAAAGGATACCGTCATACTAACCGTTTTCTTATCCCAAGACTTATGTGCGTTCATGAGTCGTGAATGTTGTGTCACATCCATAGCACTCATGTACGGTGGTTCGTTACCAGACACCGTATGAATGATTCCGAGAGGCTCCATCTGATCAAGGTATTCATGCTGTGGAAGCTGCTGGGGGAGCTGTATATCCCTGGTATTACCAATCTGAGGCACCATGACTATGCACCTGATCTCTTTGACTTGATCATTGTCAGGGGGGGACGATCCATACAGGTAGCCAGCGACCTGAACCCGTAGATCCGCAATCGTGATGAACCGCTTGAGAATGTTCTTAGGCATAATATAAGTGTAATGATCGTCTTCCTTGATGTCGTCGGATGAAATATAGATATTATTTGCTCTCGTCCGAAGATTGGAGGTTGCAATAGCCCGGGTTCGCCACTCCGTCTTCGATGCAAAGGTCTGCTGCTCAAATTGAGAGGTGGTTGTCACGATAATGTCCTCACCGTGAACATTCTGGGTCTTGGTTGTTACGGCGGTGAGTTGCTGCTGTTCTTGCTGTTGCTTCTCGATCTCAGCTGCCTGTTGACGTTGCATTGAAGGGGCGCTGATCTCCATTCCGAGGATGATATCTCGGACTTCGCTGCTTGTCAAACTTGATGTGTTGACATTGTTCTTTTTGCCGTAGTCATTCAAAATAAGATCTCGTAATTGTGTTTCTACCTTGATCCAATCGTCTTCTGTCAGAGTTGGCCAAATATGATGGTCTTGGGTGATGACAGTTTTGTCTGGTCTCAAAAGTAGCTTCGTTTTATCTTGATTCACGTGGAGTGCACGTAGAATCAAGATCAGACGAGAGAAGGCTGTGTAAGACGAGATGGACTTCAACCATTCATCATACAAGTTGAAAAGGACCATTTGAGGTTCAGTTGCGCGGAGAATCATATCACCAAGTTTTTCTACCTTCATTGCGGCCTGGAAAGGCAATTGGAGTTCGGAAGCTCGGATCGAAATATTGGGAAAGTCAAGCAAATGAACTTCGAGAGGATCAAGCAGACCCTTTCGAGTGACGATAAGTTGCTTGGGCTGCTCTTCGATTGGCAACGAACGAATGAGAGCAGCGACTTCTTCGGCAGTCTTCCATTTAGCCAGTTGACCGAGACGTTTCTGACCAGCCCAAACACTGGTATGAATGATTTTCAGGAAAAGTTGTCCAGTTCTAGGGTTGAAAATGAAAATAGCACCATTGATGGGTTTCGTTGTCAGATTTCCTTCGAACGTTTTGTGAATTGTGACACGATAGACATTAGTATCATCGATGAAAAGTTGAATCTGGTTGCTGAAAAGTTCCGAGTAATTCTGGGAGTTCAAAAACTCTTGATTACTTTCCGATGCATAAAGTTGTAGACCCTTGCGAATTCTTTCACGCAAAACGTACAAAGCAGGATTTGCCTTCATAATTTTTGCCATTGCCTGCTGGACGAGTGTTTTCAAACCAGGGAAGTATTGACCATAAGCGGAGTAGAGATTATACGCTAGATCAATTCCGATCATGAGACCCGTGGCGGAGGGGTATATACTCATGCTATCGGTTGTGTAATCCAAATACTTGGCACGCACGTACCGTTCGATATCGTGAGAGTCGTAATCTCCATAACGAAGCTGTACATCGACCCAGAACTTGTTTGTCGTGGTTGGCTCAATGACATCCTTGGTGTCGAACAAAATCGATGGACGTGTAACGTTCCACTTGTGACTTGCGAAGAGCAGAATGTCCGCGCAGGAGCTGTTCATCTTATACGACTTTCTGGGATGAATAGTCTCCTTTTGAACAGTCTCAATACCCAATTGCTCCAACTCCTGGTCAAAAACCTGACACAAATCCATCACCACAGATTCGTGAATCTTTTGCCACAAATGGGCTCGGAAAATTTGAATAAGGGAGATCTTCAACGTCGGGATTTTACCGTGAAGGAAGATACCAGTCAAGTCCAATTGAACCTGGAATCCAACGTAAACATTGGCTCTATTGATTGTAGGTGACCACCACAGAGTAAATCGACGGTTCGGGATTTGGTTAAGACCGGATCTTTGAGCGTTCGTCAATTTCTTAAATTTCATGGATTCCTATAAAACATCCGAATTAGTGTACTTCTTTGGGGACAATCAGGGGCAAAGGGGGCAATGTTACCTCGAAACCGGATGCCTTTTCCCAAAAGAGACCTTCCCAGGACGGAAATGCGGTAGCTTTGAACAAGGTATGCTCAAGAATCGTTTCAACACCACCCAAGGCTTGGATGACATCCGTTCGGTATGCATTCAGGTTCCACAATTTTCCGTCGTGACGTTGACTGGTCCACCAGAAAGGATTACTCTTCATTAACTGGTAAGTTTTGAACTCGGTACGGGCACGGAAGCCTTTGTCAAAACTCAAAGTGCTTCGATCTTTTTGGAAGAGAGTGTTAATACGAGGCAAACCACGATCCCAGCTATCTTCCAGGTCCTCAAGTGTGAGTCTACGGTTTTGCTGGTTCGCTTCTTGTCTTTTTTGCGAATACTCTGTCCACACTCTTTGAGAATCAATAAACTCAGCCTCCCAAGGAATAATGTATCTGAAGATATTGGGGATCAATGTGTCTTCATCGTGGGTCATTCCTGCTCGGTAATGCGTTACACCCACGTCTGTCTGTTTAGACCAACGCTTATCACTCGTAGGAATAAGAATGTGTGACCCAGAAATCATCCCCAGGCCACCAAGTTCCTTAGGCGTATAGAAGACAGCCGGTGGAAATCGAGAAGGCATCTTGGAATTCAGCCCAATTTTGACTCTGGTTTGAATCTTGGTCTCGCATTTGACAATGGTATCCAGAAGGTTGACTGTCGAAACTGCCGCCTCGCGATAGTATGTGAACAATGCAATCAAACTGGTATTCCACTTGTTGGCAATCTTAGTAAAGGTGGTCGATCCAGATGACATTAGAATTTGACGAATACGGTTATTGAATTTTGCGATATCCTCCTCAGTGACCTGGAGGAAGGCATGCGCTGTTCTCTCCTTGCTGGTATTGTCAACCAGTGACCAGACACTGTCTTTGACCGGGAATTCGTCGTTCTGATTACGGATCTTAGGCAAAATGCGCACCTCAAAACCACACATTGAGAACAGTAGGTTAGGATTGTCTCTGCTGTAGACACTAGAAAAGGTGTCATCCCACTCGATTGTGGTAACAGATCGAGGTAAGCGGTTCTTCAAGTCCCAGAACACCGCACGACCGAGATTGACATCGTGCCTCATGAGCCGCATCCGTGAATCTCTTGGCCAACACTTCTTGTTTTTGTAACCAATAACATTCTCAAAATTTGGATCCGGTTGCTCAGTTAAGAATCTTTGAATGAGGTCACGAGATTCATCCGCAGAGAACCTGAAAAACACCCAAATGCGATCGATATATCTCGTGTAGAGTCTGATGGGGTGTCTTGTCTCAGTCTCGCGATCTCGGAATTGCAAGAAGTCGTTGGGGCTCTGCGGTGGTCCAGCAATTTCACTCGCACGTTGTAGTCCAAGAAGTAGCAGATCAAGAACCAATCCATAGTATTGGAAAACGAATGCGGAAAATTGAAGACCGCGAATCATACCATAACTATTGACATGGTTCATATCCTTGTAAGTGAGCTGGACGTTATTCTTCGAAGAAATGTAATCAGCAAGATTGTGATCCATGATAAGTCTGAGTAAGCGGTTGAGAAGCGTCAAGTCAATTTTCTCGTAGACCTTGGAGAGTTGTGTCTCGATCATAACGTTGCATTCTCCATCAGCGGTTTCCCAAACTTTGTCGAGGTTATTGATGCCTTGTGCCCATTTGTATGTGAGCAATGGGGGAACTTCCGAGTCAGATGGTTTGATCCAAGCTGGGAAGAGATGACGCTGGTCTGCTTGATACCAGAGATATTGATCAAGATAGGCATCACTAATTTTCTCGACAGGCTCAATGTCGTAGACGGGATTGATAGTGCTGTAATTATCATTCATATCAATACCCACCTCCTTGAAAGCTCGTTGAGTGAGTAAAAATCTCTTGATTCTCTCAAGTGTTGTTCCGGGACTGTCATAAGCCTGTTCAATCAAAGCCAGCTCTTCACGTTGACTTTGATTCAGCCTACCCTTGACGGAATAGGCTTCTCTGAGGCGCTCGAGAGCGAGAATGAGAATTTTGGTGTCGTGCTTGTAGGAAACACTTGGGAAAGGAATGGGGGAGAATTTTCGAGATTCAAGCCAGTGTACTGTAGTCGTATAGATGGCAACAGCCTCTTCGGACGACACATACGGACCGTCTTTCATGTAATTGTGTTGTCTTTCTTGCTCTGCCTTCAGCCAAAGTCGAGTAAGTCGGCCCAAATTCTTCTTTGCTACAGTTTTGTCAACTGTTGCACCTCTCCGTATGCGTTCTCTGTTGTAATGCGCAACAGATATCCACCAATCTGCCTTGCTCTTCACGTATCGAAGGATAATATTTTCTACCGGTGCCGGTAGGCCAGGTACTTTCCATGGGATATTGCTTTTCCAGCATCTCCATGCCTCCGACAGATGTTGCAGAACAGTGTTGACCTTGTTTTGCTTGATCCCCTCGGGCATCATGTCCATAAGATCTGCCATCACCGAAGCGCGAAGCTCTAGGTCGTAGTGCGATTCGACGCGCTGTTTGGTGACCGTTTTGGCCACACCCTTGCTGTGCCGACCTTCGAATTGTCTAGAAAGCAAATTGCCAAGCCACCTCTCAAGCAGAGGAATTATTCCCCTCATGAAGAAAAGCCAAACTCTCCATGCCGGTGCCCAGAAACCACATCCAGGCCCTTTACCAACTGGACCAGAATTGAATCGATAATAGATCAAATGCTTCAAATCTTTGCATGATCGGATTTGGTGCATAAGCTTGTATTTGTATCTATACATTCCGGTGAGCTGGCCTACGTGATTGAACGCGTACAAGATACCATCGGCAAGCTGGAAAGCGTCAATGTTGCCCAGTCTATATTGAACCTGTGCATCAACAATCAATTTGGTCAGCTTCAAAATCTCACGCATGAGATGGAAAGCATTTCCGAAACGTGACTTCTTCCGTTCCTTGGTGGTCAAAGTCTTGACTGGCTTCAGATTAAAATTGTAATCGAGATGGAGATATGTCAAATTCTTTCGGTGGATAAGGAGGTTTAACATGTTAAAACCTTGACGACAGACTTGAAGACCTGCTTCAACCCAATCTATTGTGGTTTGCTGAAAGAACTTTGTTTGCTTCAAAGACTTCATCAAACTTTGCTTGCTCTGGGCCTTTGGCTTCTTCTTGTGCAGCTCGTTTAGCACGAAAGTCTTCAGGAGCTTCTGATACGAGACTCTAACTTTGACTGGTTGGCCCTGAGGACAATGTTCGAGGTACCATTGCTTGACCAATGGAACATCTTGAGCTCTTACCATTCGCCCCGAACGTCTGTCAAAGGGAAATGGTGCCCACCAAAGTGCAATTGCCGACGCAGTTTCGCTTGTGTATAGCTCCTCATCTGCTAGGAAGGGTTCAGCTTCTTCTGGAAGCTCAAACGCATCTTCTTCGGGTTCTTCATTGTTCCCGGGACCGAAGATCTCGTCTTCGTGGCTGACAGTCAAATTCTTTGGCGCAACTGATCTGGACGAAATAGGGTTGATGACTGGATCAAAGTAGAAAGCTGGCAAACTGGGATCTTCAGCTCGCACGTACACTACCTGAGGATGTGAATACCAAGAAAGCTTGACGCTTCGTGGAAGAGAATTATACAAGAAAGGAAATGCGACTCGGTATTCGGTTCTGATTGGAGCGCGGAAAATGATACGATCGATGGCGTTAAACTCCCCAAAATCCTCATCATTGGGGTCGACATCTTTATAAAGCGGTTCAAACCGAGGACCTCCTGGAATGGCGACATTGAGGGCCTTGGCTGTAAGAAAACTGTTGAGCTCAAACATATGGAAGTAATTCTTGTCAACCAAATCGCTCAGTAATTGGTGACTTAGTCGATACAGAGCTGCCATCTGTGGTAACGATAGATTCCATTCCTTGTAACTCGGTCCATTGACGTGTGGGGTATCGAGTAGTGGCCGATTTTCATAAAACCATTCGAATACTGCTCCATCCTCCAATTCATCCAATTCCATTTGGATTGGTTCCAATGGCTCCACGTCCTCGATATTCTCAGACCATGATAACGGTGGTTCCTCGTCGTCGAAGGGTGGAAATCGCATGCGCTTGAAATGTCTTCGATCGCTTTTCTCTCGTCTCATACAAACCCACATAGTGGCCCATTGCGCATGGAAGACTGGCTCAATAACTCTAGGTGTCTCATTGACCAACGTCAAACATCCGTTGACATGGTACAACACTTTCACTTCTCTCGCAGATTCCCAAGGCATTGGCATATTCTCCAGAAGCTTCATAACTGCATGTGGCATGAACTTCAATGCTCCTAAATAACTGCGCTTGTCGCTGCTGAACTTCTTCTGCGAGACATCTCCAATGTCCTTGACGATTTTGCGCAAATGCTCCGGGGGCATATCTGCTTTCTGTGTCTCCACGAACCCTCCCTTCCTCTTCTCTCCAAATCGATTTCTCTGTGACCGCAGCCATTGTTTCTTCTTTTCCGCGAATTTGGCCACCTGGGGATCTGCTGGTGGTCGATATCCAGGTGGAGGAGGAGCTCCAGGCGGCGCGCCCAATGGTAATGAAGGAGGGGCCGAGGAACTCCAGCCTGGAGGCGGAGGAAGTGGTATCGACGACATGTTGATGCCACAGAATCTCCAAACTCCTGTTGATGATAAACTGTCTCGGAGGCGAAGTGTTGATCAGGCGCAAGCAAATATTAATCGTTGACAGACGCGACCTAGCGCTCTTCATGCTTGTTGCCTCAGGCGGAAAAAAAAAGAAAGGTCCACCCAACCACGTCGGTGCCGATAACGCCGATAAGCAAGCCCGATAAACCACGTGATAATCGAAGCGAGAAGCAGGTGCCGCCGCACACTGCCCCGGTGGTAAAATTTCCCATCCAACCTCGAAAATATCTCGAAACTCTCCCAACGCCAACTTTCGACTCAAGCCGCCAAAATGACGTCCAACAGACTCACCTACAGACGCCGCAACCCGTATGAATTGATCGCTGCGAAAATTCTCAGATCTACGAGCTAATCAGGTTGCAGATACAACACCAAATCCAACAAGGTCAGAGTTGTTAAGACCCCAGGAGGCGAGCTCAGATATCTTCACATCAAGAAGGCCGGTACTGCACCAAAGTGCGGAGACTGCGGTATCAAATTGCCAGGAGTAAGTTACCTTTCAGTCACAGTATTCTCGAGATGGAAATGCACATGGAGATGGGTGGCAGGAAAGATGGAATTTGGATTGAGGGACGGTTTTGCGCAAACACAATATCGAGTTGGCAACGAATTCGCACCCAGCGCATACTATTCAAGAAGCACCCAAGACATATTCAACACATTTGATGCGGTCTGAAAATGGACAGTTATTTGGGGAACTTGGAAATATCTCCAGTTGGGACATGATGCTGACTCTTTACCTCCCTACAGATCCCAGCCCTCAGACCCCGCGAATACGCCCAAATCTCTCGACCAAAGAAGACTGTTCAGCGAGCATACGGTGGATCAAGATGTGCCAACTGTGTCCGGGACCGTATTGTTCGCGCTTTCTTGATTGAGGAGCAGAAGATTGTGAAGAAGGTGCTCAAGGAGTCTCAACAAAAGAAGCGTTAAGGGGGAATTCTTCGATCGGGTTGCTTTAGGTGTTTGACTGGACGGGATTGCATGATGCAGCAGGGAATTCGCTGTATTTACATCAAGGCTTCTACGAATCATGAATGACAGCTGCCATTGAGCATTGATCCTATTTGTGATTAAGCTCTTGGCCATCCTTCCAACAAAAATTGCAACAAGTTTCCAACTAGCATTTGATGGGCCATTCGTGATGGACAGACAGAAGAGAGTAATTGCGTCAATGAGCTCCGTTTGACTGACGGGATACATGGGCGCAATACCAACATGTCTTCTTTCATATAGCCCGCAAATTTATGGCACAATACCTAGCTCAAGGAAGTTTTTTGTTTTTATAACTTGGTCCTGGCATTTGCATTGCTTTCTGTTTTCCCTATAATCTCTATTTCTTTGATTTCAAGTCACGATGTGGTTACTCTCTGGTAGGGATATACTCAGACCCAAGTAGCATAGAGGATACCTAGTGTCCAAAGGCAATGCTTTTGGATGCCTGTATATCTTCACGCATAACAGAGCCCGTGACTGTATTGCTTTCTCGCATATCAGAAATTCTAGCACACCGCACCTATTGACTCCGAGGATTGCCAATGTCAGAAACAAACCTTGAGCTTGTAAATAACCCCACGGGGTCATGTTTTATGTGGCTTGGTCCTTGGAGGGTCTTGTTGTAATCATTGCCAACCTTGGATCAAAGCTTCAAGTTCCCGTGTTATTGAGCTTCTAGGTATAGATGCAGGAAGAAAGACATCCATTAATATCAACCACGTCTTGTGATAAATTGACCTGGAAGCCTTATGACACGGAATATATAACTGTCCCGAGGTCATGTTATACATGGGCACTGAGTCTTGTGCAGCATCCGCACCTATCGATCAGGTCATTCTAATTGGCTGTGAACGAGTCACGGCCTTGCCAAGGATGATGCAAGGCTCCGACCGCCACTACCTGGGCTGCTGTGCTCTGCGATGTGAATTGATGGCTCTCTCTCTCCCCCTCTTCCTCTCTCTTCCCGACACAAATGATGCCGCAGCTTGAATTCGTGTCCTAGACTCACAGTATTCTCGTCATCCCATCGTTTTCTCATGCCAACCACCTTTCCACCACCGGTCGTTACGAAGAGATAGCCTCGATAGCCTCATAGCTTTCATGCCTTCAACTCGGCCGTTGTTTGTGAACGAGCGTCAGGATTCTGAGGACAGAGATGTAAACGAGGACACGGCACTGTTGGGGAAGCAAGGCAGTACATCAGCTCAAAAGAACTGGGCAAAGTTCTGGCGGGAATTCGCTCTTTTCACCTGGGCTTCCCTTGCAACTGCCGCAGTCATTGTCCTTGCCGTGTATTCTCAGCATCAACAACAGCGTACCCATCCAAACAATGGGGAAGGAGTGCCAAAAGGGAAGCGAAACTTGATCTTTATGGTCAGTGATGGTATGGGGCCAGCCAGTCTGTCTCTAACACGCAGCTTCCGACAATTTCAAGGTAAGAGTTGGTCGAAAGAAAAACTGTCTTGAATGGCATGCTAATCATGTGCTCAGATGACCTCCCAATCGACGATGTCCTCGTACTCGACCAGCACTTTATTGGATCTTCGCGTACCCGATCAAGTAACAGCCTGGTAACTGATTCTGCTGCTGGTGCTACGGCCTTCTCTTGCGGATCCAAAAGCTACAACGGCGCAATTTCCATGCTGCCTGATCATAGCCCATGCGGGACCGTCCTCGAAGCTGCCAAAAGAGCTGGCTATAAAACTGGTTTGGTCGTCACAACCTCGGTAACAGATGCTACGCCTGCCTGTTTTGCCGCTCATGCACACATGCGATCAGAAGAGGATTCAATCGCTCGGCAGGAGGTGGGAGATCACCCTCTAGGGCGTGTTGTAGATCTCATTCTTGGCGGTGGCCGTTGTCACTTTTTACCAAACTCAACATCTGGAAGTTGCCGAGGTGACGATGATGATATCACCAAGCTAGCACAAGAGAAATATGGGTGGAGCTATATTGATGATAGAGAGGGATTTGACGGACTAAAACTAGGAAATGAAGTGCAGCTTCCATTACTAGGTCTTTTTGCTCGTTACAACTTTCCTTACAAGGCACGTATTATTTGCTCATCACAATTCTTTGCTGACCTTTTGCGTAGCTTGATAGACGTAACTTGGGTCATATATACCCCACGCTGGAAGAAATGACTCAAACTGCCCTTACTGCCCTAGAAGAAGCCACTCGAGATAGTGAACAGGGATTTTTTCTCATGATTGAAGGCAGTCGCATTGACCATGCTGGTCATGCAAACGATCCTGCCGCTCAGGTTCACGAGGTCATGGAATATGATAGAGCCTTTGAGCATGTTCTCGGATTCCTAGACAAGTCTTCTACTGACGGTATTTTGATCGCTACAAGTGACCACGAAACTGGCGGCTTAGCTGTTGCGAGACGTAAGTGGAGACTACCCCCAGTGCTTTTCTTGGATTTCACAAGGTTAACAACGTGGAATGAACTAAACCAGTCGAAAGTATTCCTGGGTCTCTGCTAACAACCTCTAGAGTTGAAACCGCCACCTAGCTACCCACAGTATGTATGGCTACCAGAAGTTCTCGGAAATGCCTCAAGTTCTGCTGAAAACTCGTATCGGCGCTTGTTAAGACACGTATCTGCTGGTGATGACAATCTCGAAAATTTCATTAGAGAGGAACTTGTTCGAAAGGGCCTGGGCATCACGGATGCGACCGATGTTGAGATTCAAAGCCTCATCGACAAGCCTGAACTCGGCTCTCCAATCTTTGCGGATATGATCAGTCGCCGTGCTCAAATCGGGTGGAGTACTCATGGGCACACTGCGGTTGACGTCAATATTTATGGTTCTCGTGGCTCGCATGCCTTGCGTGGTAACCATGAAAATATTGAGGTCGGCAAGTTTCTCCGAGACTATCTGAATGTGGATGTTCAAGCAATTACGGACGAACTCGCGGACAAGTCTAAATCATTCGTCGCGTCGGGAGTGAATTCCGAATCGTGGGCAGGCAAGCTCCCAAGCGAAGAAGATCTAGAGTCCATGAAATATGGCGATGGAATATCACAACGCCTGGACCTTGATATGCTGCAGTAAATATAGATTGAGGCGCATGTTAGAGCTCTCGTTTCTTCTCTTTGCATTTAAATATACCCAAGCCTCTTCAAATTTCCATCAAGACATTTTTGCTTTTGGAGCTTGTTACACCATGGCGGGACAACACGCTTGTCACTTGAAATCCTCGTGACTCCGAACAACAGATGATTGTTCAGGGTAGTACAATAATATTCGTTTGCATCAAACCCTTGAGTTTTTACTTTCTTTAATGTGAGAATTGTTCTTGTTTTCCGTTTCAACATCTCTCCAGATATCTTGACTACGAGGTGCCATGACCCCATTTTGACCTGCGGTTTGCGTAAGTCTGGTCGAATTTGTCGAGTTTGTTCTCAATTTTAGACTGACTTTAAGTCGCTCGCTGGCAGATTACCTGTTTGGCGTATGTCGAATACTCCCTTCCTCTCAAGAGCAAATACCAATGTGACCAACTAGGACCTCTGGCAATCATGTTCAGATACAAGTTGTCGTATCACCAGGCGTCTCCACGCCTCCACTTCCCCGGGAGGATCTCCCATAAGCAACTTTGGCCGAGATTTTACGTTTGAGACTTAACAAAAGCGTACAGATAGATGAGCTTT
This sequence comes from Hymenoscyphus fraxineus, assembly GCA_900184765.1. Taxonomy (NCBI): domain Eukaryota; kingdom Fungi; phylum Ascomycota; class Leotiomycetes; order Helotiales; family Helotiaceae; genus Hymenoscyphus; species Hymenoscyphus fraxineus. Next base: position 1,054,693 of record LT855413.1, on the reverse strand, counting down.
CTTCAGGACATGATACAATACCAACTCAAAGGCTGAGTGGCTCAGTGCCACGTCAACGATTGTTCCTCAAGTTCTTCAGTTCTCAAGAGTCATTTGGAAGTGTATCTTTACGACCTGCGTCGCACTCATATCTACTACCGACTGCCAGAACTTACTCTCCACCCCCTCAGACAATTCCATACAAGCTCTCTCTCCAAAGAGAAGCCACCCGGAAAATCCACAACTTCCAAAAGCCTACCTCACAAAATCTCAACCTCAAAATCACGTCCACAACACACCCATCCCAACAAAAAGAAAGAAAATGTGCAACTTCTACCTCATGGAGCCGCTCTGCGGTCACACCACCCTCCTCGCAGGATCCCACTGCTACCTCCTCTACCACCAACTGCAACGCATCAACGACCCGGCCGAGCTCGCGCGGCCGGGGCTCCCCTTCGATATGCCGGAGCAATGTGTGCCTAACCAGATGAATGTTCATCGCATGCCAGTCCACGATTATTGTAGTTTTGAGTGTCGTAATAATGGGCATTTTGGCGTGAGATATGGGACGAGGGATGCGAATTATGGGCCGGGGAGTGAGAGGATTGGTGTGGGTTGGAGGTATTGAGGGATGGTGTGAGGAGTTGGGATAGGAGAGGGTGAGATGGGATTTGGGATTGGTTCGCTTGGGGAGTCTTGGTGTAGGGGTTTTTTTTTTTTTGCTTTTGTGGGTGATAGAGGTGGTGGTTTGACTTGTGGCGCTTGATGTCGAGATGGAGATTATGGCGAAATCCAATTCCCTGTTCTTGGGTATTTTAAGTTGAATTAGAGAGATTTGGGATCCCTGTATCTCATGGTTTAGAATTGAATTTGGATTTTGGACCCTGCTGTGCAATTCTATGCCCCCAATCTGTAAGCCTTCCATCTACAATGTAATCAAGGACCGTGATATTTCATTGCTGTACTTAAACACACTATTTATCAAGCTTGTAGATACTAAGCTTTGCCCTGGATGATGTGGTACTAGTTTGTTTCTCAATACTCCTACGAAATGTTCGAAGAATCATATAGTTTGTAGCTGTTTTTACACTTCTCTGTACAGTACTCTTCTGAAACGCTGCAGTAAAGAAGTTCAAATATTCGATATAGATAATGTAGTATTAAAACCGTTCATACTATGAAAATATGTTCAGGTCCAAGTAGTTCTTCTTTCCTAGTAGTTTTTCTAGCGAGTAGAATATTTTCTTACCTTATCTACGTCTAGACTCTAGATAAGAACCTTTTCCAAGGGTTCTAGTATAATATTACTAGATATTAATAAGGATACAGGTACGCTCTACTTATATAACCTACCTAGGCTTTCCCCTATATACATACAATCTACAAAAAAAAGTTCACCTTTCTATTAAGTATTAGAAGATAATTAAAATACTATTAGAATATATAATTAAATAAGTATATAATTAGCTAGCTATATATAAAGGGACGTCTTATAGGACTCTCTGGTCGACCTTGGCTATCTAGAATACTAGATAGTCGAGATAGAGGGTTATATAGTAAAGATAGGAATCTCGGCTAAGGGACTCGGCTAATAAGGGGAGCGTGCTATAACATTGATACAGTACTTTAAGAACAACTTTGGCCTAATAAGCAGTCCAGCTACGCTTTTCATTAGTGGTAGAAAGAGTGAGTGGGTTTACTAGCATAGTAAAATAGCAAGACTATCTAGTAAAGTAACATCTCCATTCTCCACTCTAAGGGCTATGAAATCCTGCAGTCGCTTTGTTGTTCTTAAGATCATCGCGTTAATCTCCTCTCGATCGACAGAGGCCTACTACTCAAGTGAGATCTAGTTCCACCCCCCGATCCTCAAGCTAGGTATGTGTCGAGCGCTCGACATATCCTCCATCACCCTCTCCACCAATATCTCCAACTCCCCGACTCAGCTTTCATAGCAGCCAAGCTCTCCCTTTCGGGTCGAGTTCTCGATGATCATTTCGGAGATTTCAAGCAGATCTTACAATAGACAATAACTTAATCTTCCCATCAACATCAAGATACAGGCAGCATATCGGGGGAAAATACTATACAACTCGTTATTTACCGAGATATGTACTACACTTTCTAAAGCAGCTGCAAGACTTCCTTCCCGTCGCCTCATTTCTAGAATGATATAGTGCTGCACGTTATACCACAGCGTTTTCGCTTTTCTCACCCACGATCAGAGCTGAATCGTCGCTCCTCACTACCAGGATCCTCCCTTTCAAGTTTTCCATATAAGGAAAAACTCGGTGTACGTCAATTGCTGCTATGTGACCTGGGCTCATAACGGTCGTGTATAGAGTAGTAGGAAGATTACCTAGGAAGTTATCAGGTTAAAGGAGGGGAAACGCTGGACCATTGCTACACTTGAGACCACTTCAAATAGAGGCTGTATTGCAGTGACGGTAGATCTAGGTTTACTCGAGTCATCATCTGCTAAAGAGGAGAGCTTACCATCAAGAAACCCTGTACTCAAGTAAGTATCGATTAATGGAAGATCTGCAAAAATCCTCGCTTACATTAGGCGAGACCGACATGTAAGTCAGTCTTCAGTCTCATTCAAGATTCACAACACCATCATATAGCGGAATCGATTAAATGGTACTCATGCACGCATAACTTATGCATGTATAAGCCCACGCATAGGCCACTACAAGACGTTCTACTCCTTCTCTACTACTAAAATACTACTATAACACCTCCTATTTTTTTACTATTAGGATTAGAAATAAAAATATAGACGGTTTAGGGTTACGGTTTGGTTAGGGCTAGGGCTAGGGCTAGAAGTTAGGGTTAGTAGAATATGATTTTTAGCTGTTTTGTAGTGTAGACATAGCTAAGTGGCTCTCTTTTATGTCAGAGATGGCACGCTCCTCCATGAGTACCATTTAATCGATTCCCATATAGCAATTTGAGAAATTATACATGTTTTCAAGCACAATATTTCGACCCAAGAAGATGTCAGATTTATAAGTTTGCAAGTGTTTTTTGTATTGATTTCGTGATTCCTAGTCTAAATCCTCAAATTCCCGCCCTTCAGCATCAGCAAAAGATCGCATGCCACAGAATACAAGCCAGTCCAATCCAAGGATAAGACCTTCCCATAACCTCTGAAATGGTATTCGCCCAGCATTGGGAGCCAAATATGAAAATGAAAGACATCCGAAACATTCATGTGCCAGCCCACCGAACATAGAGCCGTTTGCAGAAAGCTGATGGAGCTTCGCATGTGCACAAAAAAGGCGGTAGTCTATGAGTACATATTGAGAAACGTCCACTCCATCGTCCAAATAAAAAAGAGATGATGCATAGAGAGCCAACTAGCAAGTCGCAGCGCCGGAGCAAAAAAACGGGATCGAGAACCGAAAGCAGGAACCAATAAAGTGCCACCAGGTACTGTATCGGCGAAAAACAGACTTTTCCGAACCAAGCGCCGCAGCCAAATTGACAATACACGAAATGTGTAACAGAGAGGTCATAAATGGGTATTTTGGGGTATAGGTAAATCGAGAAGAGTGGGCAATTAAGCCTTCTCCTCGGATTTCTCGCCTTCCTTCGCCTCTCCGCCCTCAGCCTCGTCACCCTTGTTGTTCTTTACGTACTCATCATAAACGTTAAGAGCCTCATCAACCTTTGCACGAAGAGCAGAGTCATCTTCGATACTGGATGGGAGTTAGTACGTCATATGTCAAAAAGAGGAGGGTTTCATAGACTTACAGGTTGACCAACTCCTGGTTCTCCATTTCCAACAACATACCGGTGATCTTGCCAGCCAATTCTGGTTGCATGACGGAGATCTTTGGGAAAAGTGCCTCTCCAAGGATTTGCTTCTGTTGAGCTGGGCTAACAGATGCAAGTTGTTGGGCCAGGGCGGATACACCAGCACCCTCAACGCCAGGCTGAACCATACCTGGAACTTGAGGAGGCATGCCACGACCAGCTGGAGGGAAACCACCTGGATATTGTCCTGGACGAGCACCACCTTGTGGACCACGTCCGGCCATAGCACCTTGTCTACCTTGAGGGAAACCTGGCATGCCTTGTTGGGCAGCGCCTGGGATACCGACCATGTTTGGTGGCATACCTGGAATTTGCATTGGTCGAGCACCTGGTCCACCCCGACCACCAGCCTGGAGTGCAGCAGCAGCTTGAGCTTGTTGCATGGCAGCAGCAAATTGTGGGCTACCTTGTTGACCATATTGTGCAGCACCTGGGAATTGGCCTGGCATGCCGTACATGTTGGGTGGCATCTGTGGAAGACCCGGGCCACCACGACCAGCCTGTGGTGGGAATCCACCAGCAAATTGACCTGGGCGTCCACCTTGGGCACCAGGGATTTGCATACCGGCTTGAGGAGGGAATGGCATACCACGACCGCCAGCCTGGGGAATAAATCCGGGTTGTTGGCCAGGTGGGTAGAACATAGGAGCCTGCATGTACTGCTGAGGCATACCTGCAGCGGCGGCGGCTTGTTGCATTCGAATTTGGTTGCGAGCTTGAATGCTAGCTTCGAGTTGGCCCTTTCGGACGTCCTTTCGTTGAGCAAGCGCAACATACAAAGGCTTGCCGTTGACCATGGTTTGATTCATATCAGCAATGGCCTTGGTAGCCTCATCAGGGTTGCTGAAGCAAACAAATCCGAAACCCTTGCTCTTGCCCAAAGTGCGCTTCTCAGGCTTGGCAGCCTCCTTCTTTTCCTCGCCCTTCTCCTCAGAGGACTCGGCATCAGTAGCTTCCTTCTTGTTCTCCTTGTTCTTTTCTTCTTCCTTCTTTTCGGCCTCGGCAGTCTCAGCAGCAGAGTCACGCATGACCTTAGCAGAGGTGATAGCACCGAAAGGAGTGAAGAGATCACGGAGCTTGTCATCATCAACGTCATCGTCAAGATTCTTGACATAGAGGTTGACACCTTGGTATTTGGATGCCTTCTCAATGCGTGCGGCTTCGTAGGACTTTCTCAGTTCCTCCTCACGCTCATGCTTCTTTTGTGCGCGGCCAACATAGAGATCCTGACCCTTGAAATCCTTGCCGTTCAAGTCTTCAACTGCGGTTGCAGCATGTTCATGATTGATGAAGTTGACAAAACCGAAACCACGGCTCTTGCCAGACTCTTGCTCACGGGCAAGGGAAGCAGAAGTGACATCTCCAAATTTCTCAAAGAGGGCACGGAACTCCTCGTCGGTGACCTCGACGGGGATGTTCTTGACGTAGATGTTGGTGAAATTGGCCTTCATCTCCTCAAACTTGCTTTGGCGGTCCTTCTTTGGAATGTGATGACCAACGAAGACCTTCTTCTCATTCAACAACATACCATTGACGTGCTTGATAGCTTGGCTAGCCGCCTCGTCGGTCTCATAGTGGACGAACCCATAACCCTTGGAAGCACCAGACTCATCCTGAGCAACCTTGCAACTCAAAATGTTTCCAAAAGCAGCAAATGTGTCGTGAAGAGCCTTGTTGTCAATGGCAGTGTCCAAGTTCTTGATGAAAACGTTGCCTTGGCCAGTCTTTCGGAGAGCAGGATCACGCTGAGACCACATAATACGGCAAGGGCGTCCCTTGATCAAGGTGTAATTGAGTTCCTCCAAAGCCTTCTCACCATCAGAGGTAGTGTTGTAGTTGACATAAGCATATCCAAGGGAACGACGGGTAACGGCGTCACGGCAGACACGGATGGAGGCCACGGAGCCAATTTGGGAGAAAAGCTCGAAGAGCATGGCCTCGGTAACGGAAGGGTCGAGCTCTCCAACGTAGAGAGAGGCAGAAGCTTGTGGGTGAGGGGCAGCAGAGCTGGGGGTAGGGCCAGCCGTATCAGCATCCTCAGCGGCAGTGTTGGCGACATCAGTGTTGAGGGCAGGAGCGCCGTTGGCATCACCTCCATTCAAGGACGTGTTGTTCAAATCGGCAGCGAGCTGATCGACAGCTGGGGTAGCAGTAGCGGCAGACATTTTGCGAGCAAATGCGATGATGCTAACGATGTGTCAGTAGTTGCTTCGTGGAAGTGATCCTGGATTGTGGTGTGGTATAGTGTGGTGTGGTATGGTGTGGTGTGGTGTAGTAGGCCACCTCTGGGAGATTGGTCTCGCGACCACCCAGACAAAGAAGTGAGAGCGACGTACCTATTACGTGGAGATGTGGAAGAAAGAAGGTCGAGATCCGACAGATGTTGCTGTGGAGGAGGGAGTGGGATGAGATGCGAGTATCGAGATACTGCGGGGTATGGAGGGAGGGTCGTAAGGGTCGTAAAGTAGAGGCGAGGTGGTGGGATAGGCGTAGGGTGATCTCGAGGTCAATCGAGAACGTTGAGGTTTTTATTGGGTTTTCAAGTTTTTTTGGTTCTCTGGGAGAGGCTTTTCTGAAAGAAAGGGGGGGCGAGAAGAACGAAAAAAGCACGAAGAATCGTACTTGGTCCGCAGTCAGTGGTTGTGATGGGGTGGTGTTGGATGGGGAAAGGAAAGTTCAAAAGGCTTGCGACAAAGCAATCCGCCTTTTAGAAATTTTGTGGCTCGTCCCAAAGAGGGAAGGCGCGGGTCAGAGCAAGGCTGGGGCTACGGTCCAGGTGCCGCTACGTGTGCCTTAGCATGTAGCCTTAGGGCTCAAGGCAAGGTGTCCTATGTGCGTTTGTCCGCTTAGTAGCTTACTCCCACCACCAATTCACTCGCCCGCACTCAGAACAGCTGCAGACCAGCACTCAGGTAACTACATGTCTACCTTATTAGCACAAGACTAATGGTATAGGTAGGTAGACTAGCATAGGTAATGATGTGAATAAGATATGAATTTTTGAGGGCAATTAGAGAGTTTAATTCACGTCATAAAACAGCAAGTAACTAAGACAGGTAGGCAGGCACCTAGGTAGATTGGTGACCAACAGTCCAGCAGGCAGCCCAGAAAAATATCATCAGAGGAAACTTGAGAGTCACGTGAGAGTACACCAAGTGCCGTCCTCATTAGTACCTCAGGTACCTACCCTGCTGTGCCAAGCACCCCTAGGTAAATTTACGAGCACAGTCGAATTAGATAAGCAGGCAGTTACTCATGTACCTCCACAAGCAGACTAGCATGGCGGGGCAAATGACGCCGCTTTACCCGCTTTGCCCACCCAGAAGGCTCCGATAACCTCCCGAGCCTCTCCCGCCTCTAGATACAACATGTGTAATCCACCAGGCTGCGCATCAGTACGCATCCTACACCACAAACCCCTTTGACGCCCAAACCTGTACTATACACCAAACTGATCTTGCGCTTCAATTTTCCACTCCACCTTCTCTCAAACTGACAGATCGGTCTCACTATCCCCAGCATGTTACTAAAAATCTAAGCACCAACTGCGATAACTGGTTGTGATCGGAGGTGGAAGTTCAAAGTTGGCGGGGAAGGCTCCCACCCGATATCCAAAATTAAAAGCATTTGCATTGAGAATCCTTTCTCAAAATGTTTTCAACCTTCAATGGCACCTCTCGCCGGCCCCGCCAGGTCAATCTTTCTGGCCAAAATACAAATCCATTTGCAGCAATGTCGGGTACTCAAAGTACCGTGGCGAACGCTCAACAGGAGAGGCTGCTGCGTCAACAAGAACGCGATCGATTAAACGCCTCGAAGCGGATACAGAGAACATGGCGAGGGCATCGGGTACGGACTCAGTTGGCAGATTCGAGAAGGAAAATATGGGATCAGAGAAAGCAGAGCCTACAAAGCCCCTCAGACTCTGGCGCTCTCTTAGTGGAACAAGCGAAGCTTGTGGTCGCATTTTTCAATCCTCGGAGGCCGGACGATATCGAAAGAATGGTGATTTTGGGCCAAATGATATACTCCACTGGTTATGAGGCTTTCTTGAATTTCCAAGGAGTGAACCCCATACTCAAGAAATTGGCATGTGTTACTCTCCACGCTCTTCAAAGGTAGGTGACAGCCCGAATGACCAAAGAGAGTATACTAACAGTTTGAATAGCTTACTACCACAATACCACGCCACTTTATTACAATTTCTAGTCACCATAATTGATCGAGCTCCCCAGTGTTTCCCGCCTATACGCAAGTCTTACTACACCTATCTTTCCGAGCTTTGTCTCAAATCGACGGCAATTAGGAAGGACAAGGAACTGTTGTTGGCCTCCATAAGAGCCCCATTAGTACAGCATGTCGATTCAGATCGAGGTAAGATCCCACCCTTCTTCTCTGTGATCTTATTCACATCTGCTTGTTGCTATGCCGTACTAACTTTGATTTCAGCCAAGGAAGTGCTTGCCGCGCATTCAGCCTTTGCTTTGAATTTTTTGACTACCCCAAATCTCGCAACCATTCTGGGCGATTTAGGCAGACTCACGGCTGTGACAGACGTTGGCGTGGTGTCTGAAGCTCTAGTGCGAGAGTTTGCCAATTCCTCGTTTGAAATTCATTCCGAGGCTAGACTCTGGCTTCTCGCTCATCTCATATGTCTGCATAGGTTGCAACAGCGAGATGGCCAAGAACCAAACTTCCTAAGGGCTTTGTCAATTCAATTATCATCTTCAGCAAGCGATATTATAGGTCGGCTTGATGGTGCGGACACAGAGATAATGGAATCCAGCTCCGAGGATGCTGACCGGGAAGTGATTCCACCTTTACCGGACTTCATAAGAGATGAACTTTTATCGTTGGTCAATCAAACCAGTATCACCGGATTGCTAGCTAAATTCAATGTCGACTACGTGAAGGCTTCTGCAGCGAGTGAGGAAGATGCAAGTGTCCTTGCCAGTTTTGCACTCACTCTTCTGAGGATATTCCCACGTCGCGGTGATGAAATACGAATGTGGTTATATCTCGGCTCTATCTCAACCTCGTCAGGTAATGAATTGCCGGCTTTGAAGTTCTTTTGGCAGGCTATGAGCAAAACAAATACTTTTGCTACAATAAAGGCGGACTCGCAGGCTGCTTTATCGATCCTTCGTCCTCAGATGAAGCCATCTTCGAATTCTTCGACGCCCCTTGATGCGATCGCGGATCGAGAATGGCGCACGATCCTATTATTTCTTGAGCTCTACACATTTGTCCTTAGATTTACCGATGACGAAGAATTCTTGACTGGAAGCGAATCGGACCTTCGGCAGGCAGATTCCCATACCTCTCGGATGCGTGCCAGTGCTCTCCCCCTTGAGGATGTCATGCGTCTCACCATTTTCCTGAAAAATTTGGCATTTACAACATGCTATAATGCAGGAGAGTTATCTAACGCTGTCCAGCAGGGGTTTGAAGGTGGGATTGGAGCATACTTTGGTAATTCAAGTACAAGTTATTTTCATGATAAGGGAACAGAAGAAGTCACCAAGCGTATTGGAAATCGGCCATTCGCTGGCATCGCTGGTATGACTTTTGATTATGTGAGAACAATCGTGACTGGCGTGATGCGCATGCTTTACGAACGAGACTCGAGACGGCGTTTTCTACCAAAAGGGCACTGGCTCATGACATCGCGCTTTGACATGCAAGGCTTTATTACGTCTGTTGTTTTGGAAGAAGAAAGACAACATGAGGTCGGCGAAGATGGTGAAGAAGAAGATGATGATAGTGGATTCAGACCGTCGCAGGAGGGTAGGAGTGAAATGGGTCTTGTTGGCATGGGAAGACCACGTCAAGTGATGGCAATCGAAATTCGGAAAGACCAACAACGAAAGGCTCTCCAAAAGAAGGCACTTGCAGCTATTGGTCCTAGACTAATGGTTCTAAAGAATATGCCTTTCGTCATTCCTTTCGAAACCCGTGTTCAGATATTCCGCGAGTTTGTTCTCCTCGATAAGACACGGAGAAGAAATGGTACCGTTGATCCCGATATATGGCGTATGTCCATGCTTCAGCAATCCCATATGGCCTCCAGACCTGCGAGAGCTTTCCCAAACGAGTTGGGAAGACACCATGCCAAGATCCGGAGAGACGATGTATTTGAGGATGCATATGCCCAATTTTATGAGCTTGGCGAGGGTCTGAAGGAGCCTATACAAATTACCTTTGTGGACAAATTTGATACCGTTGAGGCGGGAATTGACGGAGGTGGAGTGACCAAAGAGTTCTTGACCAGCGTCACAAACGAGGCTTTTCGAGGAGAGGGAGGGCCAAAGTGGTTTATCTCGAACGACCAAAATCTCCTATACCCGAACCCTTCGGCGGTTGATGAACGTCGTCAATGGCTGAGAAAATCAGGGCTCACTGAAGGCTCACTTGAATGGCGGGAAAATATAGCAGAGGTGCTGAGACGTTACGAATTTCTCGGCCGAGTCGTTGGCAAATGCCTTTATGAAGGTATCCTCATCGACATTGGATTTGCCGGATTTTTTCTGCTGAAATGGGCTGCTGCTGGTTCAGAGTCAAATTATCGCGCCAATATTAATGACCTGCGCGATCTTGATGAAAGCTTGTATCAAGGCCTCCTAAAGCTGAAGAACTATCCCGGCAATGTTGAAGATTTCTCTCTCGATTTCACAATTACAGACACCATATCTCCACCAGGAGAGCCCACAGAAACCATTACAAGAGATTTAATGCGTGATGGTTCCAACGTTCCTGTCACCAATGAAAACAAGACACTTTATATTTCATGCGTCGCTCGTCATCGTCTTCAAAACCAACCTTACCAACAAACGCAAGCTTTTTTGAAAGGTCTCGGTGAAATCATCAAACCATATTGGCTTTCCATGTTCAACCAGTCCGAACTACAAACCCTTGTCGGGGGTGACTCGTCCGAAATCGATGTCGAAGACCTGCGCGCGAATACACATTATGGAGGGGTTTACCAGATTGGAGATGATGGCCTTGAGCACACTACCATTGCAATGTTCTGGCAAGTCATGAAGAATTTCGACGACGGGGATCGACGTAAAGTGCTAAAGTACGTTACTTCGACGCCGAGAGCTCCCCTATTGGGGTTCTCCCAATTGAATCCGAAATTTAGTATACGGGATGCTGGGAGCGATGAGACGAGGTTGCCTAGTACCAGTACGTGCGTAAACTTGCTAAAGCTGCCGATGTATACTTCGATTGGCGTTCTGAAGCAGAAGTTGCTCTATGCTGTTAATTCTGGGGCTGGCTTCGATCTTAGTTAGGACTGATGATACATTATGGGCGACAAGTTGGATTGAGGACAGCGGTCAGAATGCATGAAGGGTAATTGCGGTGCATTTGGTTTCTATTATGAAGAGGATCAACTGGGAGTTTTGAAGTGCGTACTTGAGGCGGATCTTGTCAAATGGCATGATAACACTTCCAAAATCACATCATAGAGGAGAGATATGGGTCAGTGTAGATTAATATGATGCATGATGAATAATGACCTGGAGTTGAGTTGCGTTGCTATAAGAATACTAGAACTTTAAATGACTAAAAGATACCACCTAATTAATTGGTGATGGAAGAACTACGGTACTACTCCGCTGGTTTTCTATTATGACTACTTGGGAAGTCATGTCAGCTTTCAGCCTTCGTAGGTGAGTAGGACGATGTAAGTCTCCCAAGCCTCTATAGCGCGCTTAGGCAGGCATTATTCTAGCTAATTCGACTATGAGTAGGTAAAGAGAGGTGAACGGTTAAGGTCGCTATATTCTTGTTAGTTATATTTATATCTCTATAATTCTGTAAATATAACTAGCTTAGAGGGCTGTATTACGGGCTTATACTCTTCCTATAATATTATGATTATATAGTAGTAGTAGAGTGTTTTGTTCAAACGCTATGTGATGGGATATCGTAGTAGTACGACTCGTTTTACTTTCATCAGATTTGTATGGGCAACACGAAGAAAAGAATGAGTGGTGTATAGGTGGTAGTTTTGTCATTATTAATTAATTAGTTGGTATCCTAGCCTTCTTCCAAGAAAAATAAAGTTTTGGAAGCTGTATTCGTCTCTGACGCTTTATATAGAATCTAAACGGTGGTGGTAACATTTTGGTCAGCAGCAGGTTGAGCCATTTCGGCTTCTCCTTTTGTTTCAGCTTCTCCGTTTGTTTGGAACTTCGAAGACTTAGGCCCATGTTCCGTATCATGGTTAATGGATTTCCACATGATATATGTGCTTAAAATATTTTAGTATTTGCTTTCCACATTGATCAATCGGAGTTTTACATACCTGGCGAAAGTAGCTACCACGCCTACCCATCCGATGACCGCCGACGCAACACAATACGCGTTTCGGCGATAAATTGGGTTGGGGGGTCCATTTTCGATGAAAAACAAAAGTGCTTGTACTCTTGGAACACCGGTGATGTACGCACGTCTTGTTGCAACTATGACCTAGTGGGGGAAGGTCAGCACTAGACCTCAAGCCGAAGACCATGACTAGACAAACCGTTACGGCAATAAGGTCAGCGAGAGCCATGAATGACACAACCACAGAGGAAATCTTCCAGGCGAGTCGAACGCGTGGAGTTTCTTTTCGCTCGGGCCAGAAAAGATCGAAGAAGAAACCGGATCCGAAAATCGTTGCTACTGCGATGCCGATGAAGATGTTGTAGGAGAACACGCCCACAATGTCGTTGTTGTGTACCATTGCTCTTCCTCGGCTTCGTTCTGAGATGCCGTCTTGCTGGTCGACATAATCTGGAGAAGAGGTGTCAGTTGTATGAAGCGAGAATTAGATTGTTTGTGAGATTCGATTTACCGGATAATGCTGCGGTACCCACTGACTCAGAAACCACCATGAAAATCATGGCAATTTGGTACACTATCATCTTCGTCCTTCGAAGGTGATACTCAGGCGTGAACATATTAGAGCTCTTGAATTTCGACCATTGGATCTCCTTGAGGTCCAGACCCCAGATTACCGCCATTGTGAAGATGGGATGAATAGAGATGATTTACTATTGCTATTGCGGATCGGAGACCGAAAATGGGAAAGTACATGTATTATATGAAGTTCAAGAAGGCGCAGCGATACACGGTACCTGATTAAACAGTTCTGAAGGATAGACTGTTTTGGGTAGCCGAACTTTAAATACGTCTGAGATGTGGTTGGGTATGCGAACATGTCGCCATCTGCACACAACCTTACCACGTGGCTTGCGGCATGGCCTGTGACTGTACGAATTTCTGGGTCAAAAACGCGGATTCATCCGGATATGTCGGACCATGGTGCTATGGTGCAACAATTGCCAATTTGTGTACATTGGCGTTTCGAGTCAGATGGGAAGATTATAAATACTGTACCTCCGTACCCTAACGGAGACATGCCACTTTTCTCGCTTAGCGGGGTCATGCCATTGATTGAGGGGAACGGGAGGAATAAGGTTTCCAAAGTTCGCCTCGTCTACTAGGGGATTCTTACCAACCGCGGTACCCCATAACGGTAAACAGACCCCTAGAACGATACTCGGCTTATCTATTATAGCTTGATGTTCCTATCCCGGCTGAGGGAAGTATTCCGACATCACTGATTCGATTCAATGTCTTGTTACCTATCTCAAAACCAATCTCGAGGTCACCTTACGAGGACCGAGAGGTCGACCGTCTCGACATGGAACAAGCTGATACTGTATATAAAAGTCAATTATATTATATCCTGGTCTCTGATTTCCTGGTCTCTGATTGAGGTTTCCTCTGAATAAAGGATCTCGAAGGGCCGTGGGTCTGACTAAAACATCTTACTACTTTATCTGAGAAGTACACTTTTTCCGGAACAAGCTTGAAGGTACAGTTTAGTACAGTAATAATGTGGAGATTTATCGTTCGTTAAATCTGTTTAAGGAAGGCTAACATACTTCAATTTGGCTTCATGAACCTTGAGAAAAGAGTAGAGTAGCTAACCCAGAATTTGGACAAGCAGCTCGAGTCGACAGCGCGACGGACTAGAGTAACCCGACTACAACAAAAAACTTGCTATGGTCCTCAGATAGAGATGTTTTTCTCTTGTGATTATTTGTAAATTGTGCATTTATCATATTTATCACGGCTTAACTTATGCCCAGGTGACCAGGTCTAGTAGGTCATAGGATGCCCTTTAGAGAGAGAGAGTGGACTGAAAAAATTTCAATCTTCATGGCGGACTGGGGAAAGACCGAGATTTATCTACTTACCAGATGTTAATAATTCTTTGTGGATTTTATGAGCAGATTGAGGATCTGAATTTTGAAGTGGGTTGCGGGTTTTTGGAGTTTGGATTGCATGTGACTGAAGCGAGTTGTATTCCTGCATGTTCAGTAACTTTACACAGTTCAACATAGCAAAGACTTCCCAACTTTGTGATCAAATACTATCAGCTCCCAAACTTTCAAGAGAGCAACAGCTTGAATCCTTGTGGGCATCGGATGATGTATAATCCGTGTTGTTGCCTGAGGCCACACACGCCTTACTTCACTTGAAAATCTGCCTCGTCTTAATTTCTCTTCCATGACCTTCTCAATATTTCTTCGAGCCTCACCACCTCGGCCGACTAGCACCCACCGCACTTTCTCAAAGTCTTTGAGACCTTCAACGCCTTCATGACCACACGATAGTCTCTGCAGAGAAGACGGTACGTAAAACAATCCCCTCTCTCCCGCGCATCATTGTTCCTGCGCTCCATTCTTCACCATTCGTGGCTTGCCATTCCAAGCTGGAAATGCCCAATTACACGCGCGGTGCAGAGAATGGCCGCCCTCCTTTGATATGATGATAGATAAAGCTGGCACCAGTCATATGGACAGACTTTGTACTCAAGTCCTTGCTGAAATTGCTATACCTTCGGGTTTCTTCTGATCTTCAAATCTACCCCTCACCAAGTTTTCAGCTTTCCTTTGGATCTTTGCTGACGACCTTTTTCAGTTGAGTCCCACTTCTTCTTCGACGCCAACTTCGACTTCAGTTACTCAATTACTTTTCGCCCATCATGGTTCTCCACAATCCAAACAATTGGCACTGGGTCAATAAGGACGCGTCAGGCTGGACCAAGTCATGGCTGGAAGAGAATGTCAAAGAGATCAAGGCTGAGGAGAACGGTGTCACCGCTCAATTGGACAAGCTGGTTAGCATGGATGGAGACGTCGATGTCAACCAGCGCAAGGGTAAGGTGATCACTATCTTCGATGTCAAGCTGGTTCTCGAGTACTCTGGTAAGCAACTCTGCCTTGTCCGTCTGTCAAGAATCTTTCTGACCTCTGCGTAGGCAAAACCAAAGACGACGAGGATGTCAGTGGCACCATCACCGTTCCTGAGGTAGCTCATGACACAGAAGAAAACGAGTATGTTGTATGTCTTGTCGTCCCCAATGGGCGCTTACCATGGCCCGACTAACCATCATCAGTTTGACATAGATATCTACTCAGATGCCAACTCGAAGGCTCCAGTCAAAGATCTCGTTCGCGCAAAGATTCTCCCGCAATTGCGAAAGCAATTCGCAAAGCTTGGCCCGGCGTTGATTGCTGAACACGGCAAGGATATCCAACACGCACCTGGCTCCGGCCCTACCAGTGGTGTCTCAACTCCCAAGTTGCACACCCCTTCCGCTCCTACCACCTCTACGCAGTCGACAACTCAAACTGCAAGTAACAAAGTTACATCGGTAAACACCACAACGGTTACTGATACTGAGGAATTCCGTGCTCCGGCAACAGAATTATATCAAACCTTCACTGATCCCCAGCGTATCGCTGCCTTCACTCGTGCTGCTCCAAAACTTTTTGAGGGTGCTAAGAAAGGTGGCAAGTATGAACTCTTCGGTGGCAATGTTTCAGGGGAATATCTCGAACTCATTGAGCCAACCAAGATTGTTCAGAGCTGGCGGTTGGACCAGTGGCCAAAGGGACACTTCTCCAGACTTGAGATCAATTTTGATCAGAATGATGTAGATAACGTCACCGTCATGAGAGTCAGCTGGAGTGGAGTTCCAATTGGACAAGAGGAAGTGACCAAGAGAAACTGGAAGGAGTATTACGTTAGAAGCATCAAGCAGACTTTTGGGTAAGTTTTCTCTGAAAATTATCTTTTGGTGACCATAACTAACAAAAGCCTCAGCTTCGGTACAATCCTATGATGAATTATACGAAGCTATTTACAGACGACATACATGAAACGAACACGAATTGAAATGCAATGCAATGGTGGTTAAAAGAAGCTCTGCTTGATATTGGTGTTACTTGAGTTTGGGTGCGCCTTAGAAATCTTCAATAGAAAACTTGATGCCAGGATATCTCTACTAAATGAATGATGTCTTTTGTGATCATCTTGTGTAATCCCCCCTTCATCGTTGTTCTTACTGTTCAAGTTTCTATCTTCGACGAGTCCTCTTTTTCTCTCAGCGATTTAAGCACTCTCTTGACACTCGTCATCGGTCCTATATCGCAATTGCTTCGAAGGCTGGTAATACAAGGTACCAAGCCAGCCACGTATTCTGTACGCAAATTCACAAGACCAAAAGTTTCCTTCATGTGCAAAAGAGGAGCCGCATCCCCAATGAGAGTTCTTCTAGGCATCCGAATCAGTTTGACGCCGCATAGCGCCTTCCAAAGCCAAGTCCATGCGACCATGGGCCTTCCAGAGATCTATGGGCTTCTTAAAGTTCCAATGGAAATACGATCAGAGATACTGATTCAATCTTCATTTCTGCTGCCAAGGAGAACTTTGTGTTTCTGTGCCCAGGGTTGTTGTAATAGTAACTAACGGTCCTCCTTCGATAACTTGTATCATTGTATTTTCATTTGAGACTGATGCTACGAATTTGCCAGCTGAACGGCTACATCTCAGCTTTTTGGTGAGTAGGTAATTTAGTGCTTCCGTGGGTGATGGTTACGTTCGGGGTTGGTTTGAGATTGGGAGTGGAGTGTACTGTGATTTATGGGATTCTTTGGTATCTAGCTGCGATGAATGGGAAGGAAGCCCTCTTACGAAGATAACGGCCTTGAATCAAGTGAATCCTTTACTCGTAGGCACCTGCAGATATCAAAGTTGGTCCATCACGTGATCGTCAGCCAATCAGAACCTGAAGATCCCCCTATTACAGTATTTGGCCCCAAATAACACAAAACCGAGCACCTATTTATGTAGGAGAAGTGTAGTCGAAGCTCCGGTGGCGCGTATGGCAACATGGATGACTAAGGAGCCTAGTAGGAACCCCAAATAGGTAACCCCAGATTGCCTCATGCCCTTGAACCTTGCTTGGTTCAATGGGGGAGAGATGCAAGTGGCCACGGGGGGACAGCGCGATTGCTACCTATCTTCAGATAGGTGATTCTCTCGTAACAGCGCCTTAGTCTGTCCGGCACGAAAAGACGAGTTCTTTTTTGGACTTTTTTGACCTCTGTATTGTACTTTTATGTATGTCCTCGCTTTTTGATTAGCGTGCTCTAGACGAATACAGGGAAGTGGTAGAGAAGAGATGAGTAAGACAGGTATTCTAGGATTGAATGGATTGCAATTGAGCCTCTTAAATCATGTAACATGTGTCCGGAGAATACCATAGGAGGAAAACTAAGTGTTTCCTATTTCTTGCTATAACTAATTTTGTGTACCTACGAAGCATAAAAGTGAAGAGAGGCACAGGACTCCAGATAGGTTCATGGGGTGAGTTTATCCTACGTAGAACTTATATAACTTCGTGCTAAATGAATGAAGTTATAGGTTAGCCCAGAGCTATCCAACATGGACTTTTTGCTAACCAACATGGAAATGACCGGGCCCCCCAGCCACTTTACAGTGTGTCCATGGGTATCCATGATGACGCGTAACAATGCCCACATGTCATCGTAACCACTAGGTAGGTAGGTAATTAAGACCTCGTCATCGCTACCTAGGTACCTTGCCGTCGCTGTCAAAATTCACTATATATAATCTTGGTGTTGTAGAAACTCATATTATTGACTAAACTACTTTTGGCTATCCACTAAAAACTCGTCGTAAGGAGCATCCAACTCCAATTCGTCCTCCTCAGCGACATCATCTTGCGTATAACGTGTAAATGGGTGCCGTGGCTCCCACTCAAAGGAGTTCTGGGTTTCGGCGACGGGATTAACCTCATTGTCGTCGACAGTGAGGGTATTTGCAGATACAATATGCGACGGTAAGGGTGCGACGACAAGGTAGACGACTTGGCAGATGGGAATAGCTTCAAATGGTGGTAGTAGTAGAGTGGTGGTAGTAGAGTGGTGGTAGTAGAGTGGTGGTAATCGTGGTTGTTTGGTACAGTGGGTGGTGGAGCAAAGTTACGAATAGTATCATTTTCAAGATCACGTGTATCGTCAGATTAGTGGTTACGATAACATACGGGCTTGGTTACGAGTCATCATGGATACCCATGGACACACTGTAAAGTGGCTGGGGGGCCCGGTCATTTCCATGTTGGTTAGCAAAAAGTCCATGTTGGATAGCAATCCGCATAGGTTATTGTGTTAGTTCCTTAACTCTTTGCTGGTTTAAGTACTTCCAGGGGTTTATTTTCTTTAAGCGAGATCCGCTTTTGTGGCCAAGGCAGACTTGCGGGTAGCAAATTGGCGATATTGGGCATAGTACTCTGGATTTTCTTGACTGGTGTGGTTTTCGTTATATCTTAGTTTTTATTAAAATTTCTCTCTTAAACAGTTAAGTGAACTAAAAGAACTGACAGAAAATCTTCAAACCATCGAGGTGGAAATACCACTCGAAAGATGTATTCATAAGGAATTGGTTTACAGTCCGCTGCAGGGTAGGTGAAGACCTCTCCTTGTGTTACCAATGAAAACATGTACATGTACGGATTCTGACAGTTGATACATCTCACCCACAGGGTCAGAAAATTTGAGGACAGCCCAGCGTTGGTGGCGCTGATGAATTTCTGGGAAAATGACAAAGGGGGTCGGTTGCTGAGCCAATGGGAAGGGCAAATTTGGTGCAATCATCCGATCTCTTACTACCTTAGCGCTTCGGTATCAACTGCAGTAGCGAAGTCGAGGCCAAAGTCGTATGATTCCCAGGGTGGTGACATTTTTTGCGCCTTTCTTAGCGAGGATCTGAGGAATCTGCGGTCTTGTTTTAACGTAGCGCAGATATGTATCAAAGCATAGAAGCTATAGTCATGCGGATAGATGCGCGTTTTTGGAGGCTTGAACCATTCGTATGCCGCCTTAATCTCATGACTTGTACACCTTTAGGTGCACTTTATCCAACGGATTTTTACCGAAGCAGGCACACCCCAACTCGATTCTCAACTACTGCTTCTCCGAATCCACTCCGTTAACTTATTCGCATTTTTAATCATAAAACAATCAGGCATTTGGTGGGATTCCTGTTAGCGTTTATGTCAAGGACAGAGAAGGCACTGTCAGAATAAGCTCTAAATAAGCTCTAAATAACCGAATGAAGAGAGAAGCCGGCTAACAGGGGAGTGTGGAGGCTCTGAAGCACGGTTCTCCTGGACAGCTGGAAATGTTCGGGGTAGGACCAGCGCCTTCCATGGATTATGCTAGCGCCAGGCAGGGGAGTTTCATACCCATATAGGTTTAGTATTGATCGCAGGAAATAGTCATCAAACCCAAATTTAACAGGTCACCTCGCTGGTAATACTCTCGTAGTGAGAAATATACGTGTGTAGTAAACTAATTCCTTGTTAAATTTGCTTTTCGGATAATCACAAGCAATATTACAGTAGTCCAAGTCTTTTAACGCATTCTATAACTTTCGATTAATTATAGAAGTATTTTCAAAAACAAAAACAAGTTAAGAATTTACAGAAAAGCTACGCGAATATTAGTAAATGTTCACTCCTGCTTTTCGACCCACTGTAAGACTTCCTGTGATGCATGATACTACTGCGGCAAGGATAAATGGATAAATACAAAAGTAACATTCTCGCGGTATTACCTGCATACATACCCTGAATCACAAGTCCACACGTCGAGTAACTAAAGGATATGGCAGATTTTTGTTTCGGGGTTGGAGAAAGTACATATTTGTTATTCCTATGAAGAGCAGAACGTGAGTTGAGACGAGTTAAGGCGTCTACATCTCCTGAAGATCGAAGATAGCCTTTTGAGGCGCTATTCACGAACTAGAAAAATGGTCTGAGAGGACAGGCAATCACAAGCAGTTGGTGGCTGGGAAATGGCAGTTGGAAATTGGAAGTTGGAAAAGACGGGAGGGGTAGGGTCGGTGTTGGATGTTGAGGGTGGGGGTTGTTGGTTCGAAGTTGGTTGACGTTTTATCCCCAATGGTTTAGATTGGGAGGCAGGAAAGATCGACCTTCTCATTTAGGAGAGTTGCGGGCCACGGATGGCTTCAGGGCCAATCAAATTTTCAGTCAGCAGGGTTAATTGGCTTAGCCAACAGGCGGTCTCTGGTTTTCCTGAATTTGCTTAGGAGGTTTGAAGTGGCTGATAACGATTCGTGGAATCTGGCGTGTGTGTTGGCATTCGAAGATTCCAAAAAATCAATCATATAATGAGGCTACTCCTTATAATAATAGCACGATCTCGCCAGTATTTTGTGTTTTGGCTGTTTTTATCAAAGTGAAATTGACAGACATCCACCGCGTAATTTTCGTCGGATTTTCCTCACTATGGTTTCCCTACCTGCCTCGACCGGCCCAGCAGGGACTTATTTCGTTTCGATATTTATGTCATTTATTGCTACTCTAGCAGTGGGCTTGCGATTCAAGTTCAGACGTGTTCGGAAAATGAAACTTGGTGGAGACGATTGGACCATTCTTTGCGCCCTGGTAAGGAAATTTGGCACTGAGTAGTCAATACAGGTGTGCTCACCAATGATTAGATGTTAACGTTGGCAAAATCAATAATGGTGATAGTTGGTAAGGTTATTGATTTCCCCAAATGCTGGACTTCGTTTTAATTCAAATCAGGCACAGCGCAACATTATTTTGGCTACCACACTTCAATCGATCACGCAACTGGCAAGATTATTCGAACTGGAAAAGAGGTCAGCCAGGTCAAGGTATGGGGACACTCTGTAGCTCTTCAAGGTTCTTTTTGCTGATCAAACACGAACAGTCCAACCTCTGGGGGCGTTTACTCCTCGCTATCGCCCTAGGATTCATCAAAGTGAGCGTTTTACTATTCTATCGACGAGTATTCCAAGTCAAGCCATGGTTCAACACATTATCCAAAATCGTCGCAGTGATTGTAATACTGTGGTCGGTCGCTTTCTCGATTTCGGGACTGGCCCATTGCGGCACGCACTTCTCGGCTTGGTGGAACGGCAATCTAGTCAAATACTGCAATAATACCGCAGTGGAGAATGTCTGGTTTGGAGTTACAGATGTAGTGCTCGATTTGATTATTCTAGCTATGCCAATTCCCATGATCTGGAAACTTCAACACGTAACAAACAGACAAAAGATTGGGCTGTCGGTTGTGTTTGCACTTGGGTTACTGTAAGATTATAAGATACCTTATCCTTGGGAAAGGAATTAAGAACAACAATACTGATGAGAACAGATCAACTGCTGCCGCCATGGTAAGGCTTGTAATTACTGGATTAATAGCTCTTAGTCAGTCTCCCACCCTCCGGAATGCAGCAGGTATCATGCCAACTCAAGCTAACTGTCCTAGATACAATACCTGGTGCTCGCGATCTCTTGGGTATTTAATCTTTATTCTCAATAAGAAAACTTATATGCTAATGAGAAATATAGCTCTTAATACAACCAATGCAATTTGGCAAATAGTGGAATTGGGAGCCGCGGTCACAGGAGCTTGTCTCCCTACTCTCCGTCCACTTCTTCATGGTTACTCGCCAGAGAGTGTAGTTGGAAGTATACGATCTGCCCTCTCAATTAATTCCGAGGCAAGATCTATCAGACGAAAGGGCTCGGATGATGAAATAGGAGACCTTCCGCTCGACAAGACACGGACTACAGGCGCCCCTACCAATAGCGAGCGAGTATAGGTAGTTTATTCGGGCGTTTATTATTACATCGCTGAAAGTATGGGGTACTCTCAGAATTCCGATTGCCAAAAAGATACCAGTGTTGGTAGGGGACAATAAGGATATGAAGGCATGGCTTGTAAATAAGCCTTTTCTTGCAGGATACGGTTTCTTTTCTCTTCGCAGATTCGGTGTCTGGAACCCCGCGCGGAAAGCACCTATCTTGCTGTCTCTAGGTTTAAATCACTTATTTAAGCAATAGTTTCACCATATCAGTCCAGTTTTCTCGTAGACAATAGTCTTGTTCAAATTTTAACCGACCGAGCGTTGCAGTATGACGTTTTTCTGACGGATTCCAAAGCCCCGGAAATCAAAAAAAGGACCTCCCCACATAATATAGATGCTTGACACCCGTTCTTCGTAATTTCACCGATAAAACCAGAATCTAGACAGACCGATGTAAAAATATCTCCTGGTTCCCTTTTCATTGGAGTTCGTTTATATTTCCTTCCAGGCTTTGCTCAATGTGCATCATCCCAATTGCTCCGTCCACCCTGGCTTGATTGTCTCCTGTGGGTCATATGTGTATATGTAGTAAAGTATCGCAGAAGCCAAGTGCAAAAAGAGAAAATACGAAGAAAGTGCCACCTCGATACGTCTCAAGAACATGCGCTGTGGCTTACCACTTGCTATATAATCGAAGGTAGTGGATGCCCAACGGAGACCACACAAAGCCCATGCTCCAGTCATAAGAGATGTGAAAACGGTCAAGTGTATATCCTTCAGATTGGTCAATTCGCCGAAGAGCATGGACAAGAGATAGGAGGCTGGGATGACGAAGACGCCCAAGAGCCACCAATAGTAAGACATGTGCACCGATTTCTCTTTCTCATGCCTGATGTTGAACACGTAGAACGATGTCAGAGCAAATGGTAAAGAGCCAAATAAAAGGATGATCAGCCCAGTCCACTGAAGAGCGCCCATACGCGAGCCATAGGCGTTGGATATAGAGGTCGACGCTTGGATGGTAAACCATAGGAGGAATACCGTGCCCATTACCACCGAGATGTAGGGCATGCTCCACACTCCAGATCCCTTTACTGTGTGGAGCGGATCAGATTTCGATCCCTTCTCGGGCTTCTCGGGGATATCGATCCATTGGCTTGGAATGACAACAAGCATCTCTATGATCAGAAAAGATCCAATGTACATTGAAGCCCAGACCTTGGTCCAGATGACTCCTTCGAAGGCGAATATTTTGATAGCCTGAACTACCGTTAATATAAAAAAGAACCATCTGAAAATGGCATTCTTCCGAAAGTCCGAAAATGTTCCCGAATTGTCGTCGTCAAGAGCGAAGCGTTGTATGACTACCACCTGAATTGCTTTGCGGGCCGATTTGAGCGAGATGCTGTAATATGCCATTCGTACCACCAGTATGAGGACATCGAGCGTGCATATTATAGGTGAGCTGCGTAACATGAATCCCACTACAGCTGGGCTGTCGCAGACCCTCCCGGATGGTTGCGACATGGTATTGACAGCAATAGCCAGTATTCCCCAAAAGAGTGAGTACCATAATACTGGAGCTGGGGCTGGTTGTGCTGCTGTCGAGACAACTTGATTAGTACTTCATAGCACGATCCAGTTCTGGAGCAACATACACATATTTATAAAGTATCAAGCACAATTAGATTCCAATACGATCCTGATAGGAACAAGAGAAGTAGAAATGAGAAGGCTTCGAAAAATGTTTGTAAGTGATGTTGCTAGGAATATGGAAGGTTGGGGTGCTAGAAGAGTTGTATTCAGATGTTTAGGGAGCTAATTACTGTGGGCAGGAGCCTGGCTTATATACTCGTAGCCCTGGCATATGCCCCTCCTTTTTTGTGCACTCCTGTTCCATTCCATGCATGCAGGTCCTATGCGGTGAAAAACATTGGTCAGATTGACTGACAACAAGTAAAAACCGAGTAAGCGAGCTTGTATGCAGCATCAAGGTATTCCAGAAAGGATGGATGATTAAGGCTCTTTTACATCTTCTTCTCAGCCTCCACTACATCTTTGGAGTATCTCGCCAGGAAATGATAAAGCATGACGAAAGTGGAATGCGAGCCTCCGGTGTTTGCTTTTTTTCGCTTATTCTATCGCGATCTAGATACGCCAAGCTGAAACGGAATCGCTTATTTTCCCAATAAATATCCCAAATTAGAATGCAGAGCGCAGCACACAAGCATTCTGGTCTTGTAAAGCGCCTTAGATTAATCTAAGCCGCAAATTCTCAACTCTGGTGTGGTACTGTATATATAATCCTAGGGTTGTACGCCACTTTTATGCTATCCAACCCTAGCCCCAAGGCCAAATAGTTATAGCATGAAGCTAAAAAGTACCCTGTTCCGCTATATAATAGTAGAAATACAAAAACAAACTACAAAACTGCACAAAAAGGTCTAAATGTATACAAAACTTTCCTGCTACTTTTGCGAAGGGCCTGTATATTCCAGACCTTCCCCTTCCCAAGAAAAGCAGGGTCCTCGATCTACCAACACCCTCAACATCGACACAAAAAACCCAGTCCATTATGAGGATTTTTAATAATTACTATTAAGTATAAATCTTGTGGTGCGATTCCGGCCCCGACACGTGATACTCAAAGTTAGAGTATCTAGTAGATACAGTACTAGGGATTAAATCCGAGCCATTTGCACTTTTTATACTAAAACTCGGTATAATCACGTGTATAAAAAACCTAAAAGGCGAATAGCAGATATAAAATCCTTTATAAAATCCCTTTATCTTAACGTTTCCGTCCTTTCTATATCTTCTGATTTTATTGGATAATAAAGGGTATTAAATAAAAAGCGTATAAAGTTGTCCCTCTTTAGAAAAGTAGTATTTTATACTAAATTCGGCCTAAATTCGGTATAAAAAATGGTATGTCTAGAAGATCACGATATATACTAACGAAGACCTTATATATAGCTTAATACACCTATATTAAACTACTAAGGAGGTACTTAAATATAAGTACCTATGAGGAATAATAGTTTTATTTAAAGTCTATATACTTATAAGCAATTAGAAACTAGGCAAATCGTCGATTTTTGGTAGGGTTCGGCTAAATGGCTCAGACTTAATCGCACCGACTGTATAAGGTACAAAGTCGTAATCTACAAACGTAATGTATATATTACGAGTACGCCCTTCTAAATTATATAACTATCTTTATACAAGTACAAAGCGACCAAAATGTAAACCTTTTCCTCGCTTAGGAATCTATAATTATATCCCCTCTATCCCACCCCCTCCCTACAAGTACTCCCTACAACCCAGCTATTCCATCCTCTAACTCCCTCCATCTATCATACCCCCACCACCCCTCTTCCCCAAACGAACAACAAAGCTCAAAAGAACAACATTAACAAGCCTTAAAAAGAGAGAGAGGGAGGGAGGGAGAGAGCCCACCCCTCTCCACCACCCCCCAAAAAGAAGAAGAAAAAAAATACTCAGTCCAAAATCATATCATATCATATCATGCTATCTAATATACCTCTAAATACGTATATCGCGCCCATCCCCAACCCCAATCCCAATCCCAAGCCCCGTCCTGTTGTGCCCATGTAATCTGTATCTAGGGGTATCGTATGGTATCGTACTATATCGTATCATCCAATCCTATCCCACCCAGCCTTTTCCAACCCCATGTACTCGAGTAGTTAGTTATGCATATCCTATCCCATCATCTCTTGCGCACCAACCCGTTACAGTATCTCTCATGCTATATACAGCAAGTAGACCCCCCTCGCCCTCCGAATTCCCATGTTCAAGAAAGTCAACCCCCCTCCCTCTTCTTATTCCAGCTCCAGTACATCACGAAGTCCCCGATTTCCGACCAAGCACCTCAGCAATATCCACCGACCGCCTAGCGGCCGGAAACCGACTCGCAAGTTCAATATCATCCCCCGCGACCCCAACAAGCATAGCATTTTCAGTGCTCTGCTTCCTTCTCGTCAGATTCGCACTCATGGTCCTCCTCATGCCGCCTTCGGATTCGATAGGACTCTTGACCAAAGCACCACTCGCATCCAACTCAGCATCAGTGATACCGGTACCAATCTTACTGGGACGACGTCCATCAAGTAACGCTTGAATCTCCCTCTCTTCTCTTAGATCGGCACTTGTTTGTTCGTGGCTCGTTTCCATACCACCATAGCCATCTTCCTCCGCCCTGATAGTATCCTCGAAGCGTTTTTGGATGTCAGGATCTTTTTGCAATTCCTGGAAGATATCTGTGTCTGTGGGCCAGAAACTCTTGCGTATCGAGGAGACTCCGAGCTCGAGAAGGACTACGGCAGCGAGTGAAAGTAGTACGACGAGCCACCAGAGGATATTCCGGCCGAAACGTGTCAGGAAGCCATCGGCGACTGGATAGAGGGGGTAAACTTTCGTTGTGGGCTTGAATGAAAATGAGAGGAGAATGTTCCACATGAACCAACCACCAACAGAGATAATCCATCCAAAAGCAGGAACCCAGGTTTTATTATGCATTTCAAGAATTCTATCCCCTGTTAGCTTGTGAATTCGCGTACACAACTGGAAAACTTACAGCATTTTTGTATTGATGAATACCACTGCCGAAGTAAAGCAGAGTTGACCCATCGAAAACAAATTATTATCACTTGTAAACGTCGACTCGCCGAATAGCCCAAACATCACAAACCATATAATCATGCACTCGCAGGCAGCCATGAACATCCAGCCAATGTATTTCTTTATGTTGAACCCCTCGTTCCTTTGTCCCATGGTGTAGAGTTCTGGCACAGCGAGGAGGGTCGAAGCATTGAGATCCTGTTCGAAGATCCCAAGAAATATAACAGCCAGTGATGTGAAAAGGGTATTGAAGACGGTTAAACTAGTCGATTCGAACAAAGAAGTTCCCGTGTAACCTGTCCATTTCTGGTACATGGCTTGTAGCATATAGAAGACCAACTCTTTCCAGAAGGTCGCCAGTATGTACTTGGCGGTGCGGATATAGTTCCAGCGTCCATGAACGAATAGTAGTCTCTGTAAGAATCGAAATTGAGCGATGGAATAGTCAGAGATTCTGGCGGCTTGTAACCCTTCTTTTCCACTGACACCGATACCAACATGTGCTTCCTGTATCATTGCGATATCGTTCGCACCATCACCGATTGCCAAAGTGATAGATTTATTGATCTTGGTTCTGACCTTCTTAACTAGTGAAGCTTTCTGGCTGGGACTTGCTCGGCAACATATTACCGAATCAGCAAGAACCGCAAGATCAAAGAAAAGAAGTTTCAAAGTCTCGTTGGCATCAATTTCACTGAGTGTCTGACCATCCACAACGACAACTGAATGGGCGATGGCACCCTTGCCAATGTCCAGGGTAGCAGTGGCCATTCTTTGCTCAACTTCGCCAGTGGTATGATCGAGAATAATTACCTAGGAGCAAGTTAGCTTCTTTCTTCAGAACCGATCAAGACAAACAAAATCGGGGTATCCTTACGTCAGAATAGTTCTTTGCCAACCTAGCAGAGTGAGCGATATTGATAGCAGTCTCTCTCTTGTCTCCAGTCAACATCCAAATCTTGATATTAGCTCTCCTCAGTTTATCGATAGTCTCAGGAACCCCCTTCTGAAGTTTATCCTCAATAGCCGTAGCTCCAGAAAGATCAAAATTCTGTTCAATCATCTCACCGGCCTTCTCAATCAACTCCTGTCGGTCCACGAGACTCGTCGTAGCATCAAGGTATATCTTTTTCCAACCCTCATACTCTTGTTCATCCAGAAAACGATAACCAAATAGAAGTGTGCGTAGGCCCTCGGATGCAAAATCATTCATATGTTGAAAACAACGCTCAAAAACTGCGGCATCATCCAACACAAGTGCCTCATCAACAAGTTCGTCGAACTGCATATCCTGGAATGAATTTCTATGATCCATCGAGGCTAAGGAGAATCTTCCCATAGAAGCTCGTGGTGTTGTAGGTGTTTGGTAAGCACTAATATCTTCTCCTACCATCTCAACGTCAATATTCTCGCGATCTCTCAGCCACGAATCGAGTTCGTCCCGGATTGGCTGAAGCCTCGTGCTAGCGATGCTTGGTCGGCCATGACCAATACTTTTTCTGTTCTTGCTCATGCTAGGTCTTCCAAGATTCATGCTGGGTCGACTAAAGCTGTTCCTAGGACTGTGATCACTCTGATGGCTCATTCTACGGAGTGCTTGCTCAGCTTCCATGCTTTTCCTTATGCTAGACCTCCGAATAACTTCTGCTGCCTTCTCAATAGCCAATGAGGCCAACTTCAGTCGAGGCAGGATTGCTGAATCGGCACCCTTGCAGAATATACAGATCTTGCCGTTCGGGAACCGCACAACGATCGACATGCGTTTCCTCTTGCTAGAAAACTCAATCACGTCCAAAACCTCGTATGATTCCGTGACCGTATCTTCAGGCTCGGAAGCATTAGGGTATTTGAGTGTGATTGATCTTGCCGGACGATCAATGACGAGGAATCCAAGCTCTTGAGCAGCTTTGACTAAGGCTAGTTCATCTGGTGAGGCCGCTTGAAACTCTATCTCTCCATTGTCCTGAACCTCTGGCAAACAAGTGTGACACAATGCCAGCGAGAGCAGGAAAAACTTGGCTTTTTTGGTGAAAACGGAGTGAGGCTTAGATTGCATGAATCGCAGCATTTCCTCAGTCCTAAGTTCGACCTGTGCTTTCGTTGGCCTTGCTGATGACCTCCATATTGAGCCGGATCTACGCAGGGAACCCGCTCCTGGAGATGCAAGCTCTTGTTGCGTAGATTCGTTGGACTCATTTCGTTCAATATGGGGTCTGGGCGACTGTTTCTTCGCAAACCGTCTTATCACACCTTTCCCTTTATGTTTCTTCCCAGAGGACCCCCTGGCCTCTTGCTCTTCCTGCTTCTGAGCTGCTTCTTTCTGCAAATCAAAGTCATGGAGCCACGCATAGCCAGCAACACTAAGCTTTCTAAAGCGCATAATGTTGTCTGTCAAAGTTCCAGTTTTGTCCGAGAAAATATAATCGACCTGGCCCAGATTTTCAAGGATGGTAGTAGTATTGCATACCATTGGTGTATTGGAAACTTCATCGTACATTTCAACATCAGCCATGAGTAGGAGTTGGCCTATCTTGATAATCTCAAGACTGACATAGAGTGACAATGGAATCAAAGTATTGTAAAGAATTATGAAGCCAATGATGATCTGCGAGAATGGAACTTGTGCTCTATGCAGATACCATGAGCGTTTTTCAACATTCTGTGACCATATCTGGTATGCAATGGAGCAGAACAGGGCCAGAACAATAACGAAGAATACCAACATGATTACGATTTTGTTGGTAATGTACTGCATGGCGGGTGCTTTGATCCGAGGATTCTTGTTGGCATTCATCCGGATTTTACAGTCTTCTCCAGTGTTTATAACCATTCCAATGGCTTCTGTCGTGTTTCGAAGAGTGCTTCCACGCAAGATGATCTCATTGGTAGTGAGGGGCGTTGTCTCCCCACCCACAGTAACTCGTCCGTCAAAATTGTATAGATCAAGGTTTGGATCTTCAACCACAATCGTAGCACGGCATGCTCCAATCTCGTCCACTGTTTTACAACGTTTTACCAGAGAAGGCGGGCCCTGCTTACTTTTCAAGTTGGTTTCGCCATCGAGAGCCATGGTTTCGATGTAGGCAATACCGTTTGGACCATCTGAATGAAGGAGAACCATATCAGCGGGAACATTGTCGTCTCGCCGTAACTTGATAATGTCTCCCACTCTAACATCTTTCCACTTCAGGCTTTCCCAGTGCCTCATTTCATCGTGATTGAGTTCATAAGAAGTCATTGAGGTATCACCACTCTTTCGAGAGGAATTGCGTTCGTAAAAAGGAACTCGGTTGTATATCTTTTCCTTGTAACTTTTCGGCGATGCCGAGGTAACTCCACGAGATGGCCTGTAAGCATGGAGAACCAATGTTTCTTGGTTATTCTCCTTCTTGTCCAATTTGTATCTACGAACATCATCCCAACCTTCTTTTCCCATACTGATCATTACGAAAACCAAAAGTGGAGCAATCGTAGTATAATTCCCTGTGGTACTCAGACCGGGTACCATTTGAAGAACTGAGATCAAGAGAAAATAGGCGTTTGCTAATTTGGAAAACTGGAAGAAAAGTTGTCGAGGTAGAAAGTTCCAAACTGTATAGCGACTGGATCTGATGGAGTTTCCTATGTATTCCTTGCTGGTTCTTTCATCGATCAAATTGTAGTTTCTAGAGGCATCTAACTCGATGTGTCGTCCATCTTTGGAAGGTGGGATTGGTTTTGGCTCGAAAAGTGGTTTTATCTTCCCCTTGTAGGTGCTCTTTATTCTGTGGACCAGCGGGCTTTCCTGACTTCTCTTTGCCAAAGATCCATAATTTGGTAGACTGATTGTCCCGAAAGTCTTCTGGTCCTTCTTCTTATGTGTAGATGCAGCATGCTTCGCTGGATTTGTGGTTGAAGATATCACTGGCGTGATTTCGACGCTTTCAATGACTGGAGAAATTGACACCATAGACGACTTTCTTTTCCCCGCTTCTGTTCCAGCCGTGTTGTGTCCATGTTCCCTCGAAGACCCTGATTCTACTACCTCCTCCAACGGACTGCTTTCTGATTGTGTGCCTATGGTTCTATTGAACAGTGATCTTCTCAGCGAGTATCCTCGGTCTCGTGTCCGGGGTGATGTTGGGGATTGAGCCGGAAGAGCGCTGACCCTCGCCACCTGTGGTGAGAGGGATTGCCTGCCATCATTCGATCGTCCTACCGCCCCGACGGTATTTACATCGGTATCCAGCGAGAGATTTGGTGTGGGAGGTTTCGCAGGCACTGGGACTCTCTCAATATCCTCAGAGAAGCGAACCCGGGGGTGTTCTCGATCGGCCGACGCTCGTTCGTGCCCTTCCATGGTGAGGGGACGTTGTATGGGATCCGTCGATGCCCTTCTCTGACCTGGCGATGTGTCAGAACCCTTTCTTGATTTCTCCGTCATCTTGTTGTGCTGGGACGCGTGGCCATTTGAGGGAATTCGATGGCTGGGTGTCTGGCGCACTAATAGTACTGCTACTGTTCACTGCCACAATTCGGTAAGATCCAGCGAATGGAGAGACAGCTGAAGTTAAGCCCAAATCCGCCTTGTCTCAGCCATTGAGGGAGGTGCCTTAGAGCATTTCTGTGAATGTTGCACCAAAATCCTGAAGGCCAAAGATTTTCGAGTGGGTTGATACGACTGAATTAGCTACGGTAGGTACGTATTGCATTGCTATGGTTTAAAGTTTTCATCGCCTTGGATAGGTTCGTGAGAGATCGGTCCCTCCCTGGTCTATTTTGGGTGCTTGGCACATACGTCACAGGCTCAACGGTCACTCAGGTACTAGCCTAACATTTTACGTGTTGAATCACAATCTTATAGGTATGTTGGATGTACTCGTAGGTGCTGATGACTGGAAGCAAAGCCTGAGCCTCCAATCCATTCATGCCCTTTTGATCACTCCTAACAATCTACGTAATGATGCCCCAGGAATTTTAACCGAAAAAATCCCAGCTTCCCCGCATTTCGTATTCAGGTTCTAGAAGGCTGGGCTGGGTTGGTAAATTACAGAGCGTGGGGCATCTCACAATCTGGACTCCCCATATCTACCTACCCCATTGGGTAAGACCCAAATACTGAAGCTTAACCTCCCTAGCAAATTTACATAACTCCTCGATTATTTCCGGGCGTTGCCTCCTTTAACAATTCCATTGGTCAGTACACGTGGGACGCTCATGGCAGCCGCTCAGGACGAGATAACCAGAAAGCTTAAAAATGATCTCCTGCCCATCCAACAGATCTTGATCGACGTTCACTCCTGCTCGAAATATACCCGAAAGATAACAATTGTTATCTATCACCACTCTCATTATCTATTTATATCCTCCCTTTTGAAACCTGTTCATGGGGGAATACTGTCGTGAGGTGTGAATTGCGTGATTTTGAAATGAACATGAGCTTGGATTTTCTTTTCGTATCTTCATAATTTCCAAGATGGTTTGTATGAGGAAAACAATTCTCGAGGGCGGTGGAGTTGTTCGCACATCGATTTTAGAGAGGAGTTACTTTGTGGACAATGCCAGAAGAGTACGAGATAAGGATCTGAGAGATGAAACAAAAACAGGAATAGATCATTCAACGACCCGTCAATTCAAGGGGACAGGTGAGGCGAGGATAGACGAAACAAATTTGAAGGCGCCGCGGTGGCCTATACTTCCGAAGGAAATATTTGCGAAACACCGGCTACAAGCTTAATCCAACAACCTGTTGCTATTACTCACGTCGCAAAGAGCATATCCAAGTTGCCCATGGACGTAATGGGAAACAAACAAACAAACAATGCCTTTAGCGATAGAAAGGATATGTGAACCTACAAAGCTGTGCTTTCTAAAAATGGGAAAGTCTTGGGAGACATTGATGTATATATGAATACTTTCCAAGTAATATACGTCTTGCTTGATCAGATGAACACCAACTTTGATGCTACTTCGTAGATCCAGGTTCTCTCTTTCCCAGTCAAAATCCCCACGGGGAATCCCACGGTTGAGGCGATCCAAATGGTACGAAGTAATATATCTGAAGTAGGCCACAGCAGACTTCTGTCGTATTCGGATCATCAACTTCAAAAACGGCACTGAACAGACAGCCTTGAACAAAAGAGATATGCATAGATGACGAGGTAAGAAGCTGGGGCCATCCTTTTCGCAACTTGTTCTACAGTACTTCGTAGCTCCAGCTCACCGCCATCTACTTCTAACAAGGGAAAAGGGGGAGTTGGAAAACGCATGAAGAGATCTGCCTCGCTAAAAAGCACTGTTCAAAGTGGAAACTCTCAATCCACATCTAACAACCCCACGAATGCAATTGATTCCCTGCTTCGGAAAGAAGAGGAAAGAACACAATCCGATCAAGATGTCGAGAAGTCGCGCAGCAACAGACTCAGGAGAGACTGGTGCATTAAGCTTCCAGAACCGCTCGACCACGATCAGACGTCCACCTTTTTTTCTTTCCAACACACTGGCGTGATACTTCTAAACCTCTCGTCTCTGACCGGGGACGGCGGAACTGTCATTCTCGACTCTTTCCAGCATATGGTCACCGATCGCGGGATGGGTGTCATTATTGGGTAAAGAGAATGTTCTTATTTTGGGGGCCACAATTGAGAAGGTAAGGTTTTAGAAAACTCAGATCAAACGTCTCCGAACCGATCAATGCGATCTCCGCCAGAAACCCTCTTGGCGTTCTAGAGGTGATTCCTAAGGATCGGATCACTTGTCGGCGCCTGTCCATTGCGGTTCTCGGTTCGGGTAAAACGGCGCGTCTTATCGTCCATTGTTGGGCCCCTTTGGAGCTCGCGGAATTCTATGATATAGAAAGAACTCCTGATGGCAATCTGGAGAAACACATACGGTATGGAGGATGGCGTGTTGAATGCCGGTTACTCGTAATAAGCCATAGGCGATGAGGTTTGTGTTGTGTCATCTGTTGTAGGGAAAAGGTCGCCATGCATGCATGAATTTTACGAGTAACGCTAGCTTTGAAGCAGGGTGTGCAAAGCTGCTCCATGAACCGTTCGTCGCTACTTATTGCACGCACCAAGGCCCGCCCCGCGGCGAGGTTCTCCTTCTCTTGTCCTCGTTGGCGGCTCCACAGTTAGACTACATCGGAGGATTCCATCCCATCACGTCGTCGAGTCGTCGATGATGGCTGTGGTGACACCTGAACGTCTTCCTGACCCCCCCTGGCCTGGCCTATGTGGGATGTTGAGCATCAGTTGTGTCCAACGAAAGAACTGATCAGTCTGATCTCTCCATGGCTTCCTGGCTCTCTGGAATACGGAGTCCACTGCCACGATGCACGGTGTTGAAGGTTTTGTTCTAGGTGTTTCCCTCGTCCCAAGGTCCAAGGGCAAACTCCAAACGTCAACATGTTCTGATTCTTCTGAAGCAGGTCAGGACATCGGATGTGATTCTGCGTTTGCTGTCATTGGTGTTTCGTCCATTAAGTTCTCCACTCCGAGCGTGTCCGACTCGTCCGACTCTGGTTCCACGACCTCTATCCCTGTCTGCCCCTTTTTCATGCGACAAGCGTTCCTGGACTAAGACCGCGTAGCGCGTATCGCAGGCTGCCGTTCATACTTCTGCCATTCCGCTCGCCTGCTGGAGACTTCAAGCTGACAAGCGCTGGATCGAAGTCTCGAAGCAATGGCTGCTGCAGGTACCGCCCGCGCCTCGACGCCCCCGGAAGGCGACCTGAGATGAGGTTTACGGAGTACTTGGTGACTTTCCAAAGAGCACTCCTATCCAAACATTTCTTGCGACGATGGACTTGGATGTACTCGTACGGTGTGGTTGTGGCACTGACACGGGTGACGGGACTAAACAAGTCCAGGCCTATTTTCGTCCATCTGGTAGAGAATCCTGCGGCCCGACGTGGAAATAATGCTTTTACCTCGTAAGGGCGGCCATCATCATGCTTTGGATCTGTGGTCAGGCATGTTGGAGAGGAGGATCCTTCAGGCTTCAGGGGCCCTGATTCTTATCGATTGAGCAGCGACGCAGCGTGGAGGCGAGCCGTCAAGCTTCTGTCATTTTCGAGGAATCGGATTGCCGTTACGGAGTATTACTTCTATCTTACTTCGCACATGGCCCAACTGAGCATCGAGGTAAATCTATGAGGTACAAATGATACCGTTTAGAGAGACATCTCAGGCTCTTGACGGAGCTTGTGCTTGTACTCTTGTCCTTCTATTCTCAAATGCTCGAGAAGAGGAAGCTCTTGGTGTAAGCGAAGGTATTCGGGTAAGTCTTACAGCACGTAGCGTACTCGAGTACCACGTTGGCCTGACTGTCATGACATGACTGCGACGACTGAGCCGGATGAGTGCATGCCCACGGCACAAGGCACAAGGAGTTGCAGAATAGACTCAATGGAGTACATGTGCGTCCGCATTCGGGAGCCCCTAGGTTGGTGGACTCGTTGGACATGCTGAAGTATGCAGAAAGCAATGCACTCGCATTGCCATTGGGCCGATGATGATACGCGGGTGGTGAGCTTGTGAGAGTCGTCGACTCGTCCGAGAAGAAACTGGCCGATTTAGGAAAAGGGGGAGGCCATTCCAAGATGCCAATACGGAGTATACAGGAAATCCCACTGCACTAATAATATATGATTTCCTCAACAACCACGAGAAACTGCTGTTTTTCTTCACGCTCTCTAAGAATCTCTCCAATTACTCAGGCCGTCATCCACATCCACATCCAGGATTGAGTACAGTTTGTACATACTTTGGGGTACTCGTAGAAGTATACGGAAGTCTATGGCATACTGCGACTGGCTAAGTCTGGCTTCGACGTGGACCACCAATGACACCGACTGAATCCTTTCCCCTTGGAGTGACCCATGCCCCATGCTGGGAGTTGCCACAGGATGGTGGGGATGAAGGAAGTCAGCAGGCTCGTGGGTAGAACCGGCGAGAGAGGGCGAGCGACGATAGGGATGGTGCTGCCGTGCTGGAGCTTGCCCTGCACCGTGGGGCTCTGAAAAAAAGATGGGACGAAAAGACGACGGGGGATGCATTGGGGGGCCAGGGGGGCCACTGGTGACTGGCTGACTGGCGGACTGGGCCAGGCATGCGAAGACCCAGAAGAGCAGCAGCCGGGAAGATCACGTCGAGGAAACGCGGCATTGTCGCGCTTGTTGCAAAGCGGAAGGAGAACAGGGAAGGCCGACACGATGCGCTCTCTGCCAGTCTTTGGGTTGCTGGAGCTGGTTAGGGTTGCTGGTTAGGGTTGCCAGTGCTGGTGGAGATTCACTTGCTCGAGACTTGGTACCGAGCAGGACGGTATGAATGCTCGAGTATACTCCGTAGCCGGAGGTATCGAAGTTCTCGAGTAAGACTTCCCATGCAGAATAGCCCGCAGAATACTCGACCGTGGACTACGGAGAGTACTTGTAGGCTGTCTACGGAGTAGAGATTGATACTGTAGCTAGTCCGACACGGTGCGGTAGGTCAAGCGATGGTACAGCAAGTGTGAGTACTGGCACAGTCTGGCAGGTCTACTAAGGTACGAAGGATACCTACTCCGTATTCTACTACTGTCACTCTGTCACAAAGCCTAAACGAACCTAAAGACAGGTGCCGAGGTCTATTCAGTGTTCGTGATGCCATTGCCAATGTCGCCATGAAGAACTATCGAGAGGTTGAGGTTGCCTGGTCCAGAGGTATGCCGTCTCTGGAACTGCATCAAGTGCCGTCATCTATACGTTCATGTATCTCTATATAAATAGGCAGCATTCGTGTGAATCATCATTGTCGCTATTTTCTGGTACTCGTACCGCGTACCGCTGCGACGGAGGACCTGGCGAGGTGGTGTGGCAGTGGCACAACGGCGGCCCTCTAAGTTCTGGCACCTGCCTGCCAAAAGACTAAAGGCTTCTCAAAGAGAGCCCCTGCACCATGACGGCTTCTGACTGGCTGAAGGTTGTGGCTAGCGTCTTGGCATCGCTGAATCGTTCCCTCGCAGTGCCTCATCCCCTGAACCGTGGGTCTCTCTCCCCCCCTGGCTCTCCCAAAAGCCGATTTCACTGGCCCTTCAGGCTTCAGTGCCTCACGGGCTTCACACCTCCCGGACCCTGGTACCTCGCACGCTGCCAGCCTGACCCTCTTCCACCCTTCCACCCTTCCACCCACCCCCCAGGGAAAGGTCCCCCAACTGGAAACCTGGAAGGCGCCACTCCCACCCACAACGGCACTAACTCCTTTAGGAGGCTCCTCCCCCCATCAGCCTTTTTCTCCTGTCTCGCCCATCGCGCCTTCTTCCTCCTCCTCTCCAACAACCACCTCCCCCGACAACCACCTCGTGTGCCAAAATATCCCCATCTCCTTTTCCTCAACGTCTCTCCGTTTCTTTTCGTAGCCACTTCACGGATCTCCGCCACTCCTTTCGGGATCCATTACACTCCTTCGGCTTGACCAACTTGCTTTCAAACAAATATTCACAATTCACAAATTCACCGCACTCGACTCACTCCTTTGATCGAGCCCATTACCATTTTCGCCAAAAATCCGAATACCCCACTTCAAAACTACCAACATTCTTCTACAACATACAATTCGCCCTTTGCTGCCAGCTCCAGCGAACCCATATTTACATCGCTTCAACGACCACTTTACTTCTTCTGCCGCACTTCTAATCTCGACGTGATCTGGTCCTTCGATACTTTCGCCAACCTAAACCTACTACCACCCCACTCGTACTCGATACGACAATCCACCAAATACTGTCTGGTAAGAACCAAAAGCAGACCTTGGTCGGCTAAGTGTACCTACATATGATCAACGATCACTTCGACAGTATGTCGGAAATCTCCCAGGAAGACGCGGCCATCAAGATGTCGTCGACCCCCAGCCCAACCGCGTCGCATTCAGCGAGCGCAACCTCCGCGTCCCGTAGAGCTCCCCGCAAGAGCACCCTCACCCAACAACAGAAGAACCAGAAACGTCAACGTGCGACGCAAGATCAACTAGTCACACTAGAGATGGAATTCAACAAAAACCCCACACCCACCGCCACCGTCCGCGAAAGAATTGCAGAGGATATCAACATGACCGAACGTTCAGTTCAAATTTGGTTCCAAAATCGGTAGGTTTCGTAAAAGGGGGATGAACCATTGTGGACATGAAACTAACCGATCGTCAGGCGCGCTAAGATAAAGTTGCTGGCCAAGAAGAGCATTGAGACAGGCGAGGACTGCGATGCCATCCCAGAATCGATGCGACAGTATTTAGCGATCCAAGCGATGGAATCTGGAAAATCTTTGGGCGGTAACTTTCTCGGTCGCTCAGGATTGATGCCTTATGGTGGTGGCGCCATGATGATGGGAGGCGATCCAAACCAGCAAGGTAAAGTTGGTAGGTGGTATTTACCCATTCTTTCAGTTCGTTTGCTGATAAATTTCTAGTCATTCACCATCTTTCATGCCGTTCCCTTAGTGTTGGTTCATGGAGACGAGTGGGTCAAAATGCAATGGACCTGATCATCTTCTACTCCCCCGACAAGGCAACCATGACCTATTACATCAACAACGACCAAGCTGGCTACAAGATCGAATATCCGTTCGCTTACATTAAAAATATCTTCCTGGAAAACGGCGATATGGATTCTGGAAAGCCCGGCGGTCTTGTAGTGGAGCTCAACCGACCACCCAACTTTTTCATGGACTCTTCTGGATCTGGTGGATTCTTCCAATGCGGTGATTTCACCGAGGACCAGCAGGCATCTCAAATCATGGTTCACCACCTCGGAGGCCATCCAAAGGTTCTGAGTGGACAATTAGCCAAACTTGTCTCACTCGACACATTCATGGGTCGTCACAGCTCTTTTGAGCAACAATTGTCGGTATCAGCACCAGTCTCTCCCAGTGGCCACCGCCCAGCATCTCAACCAAACTACAATGCGCAAGCTCATGTCGGCATGTTCCAGGAGGGATGGGGTGTTAACACTGCTCCAAACCCTCGGGGACCAGGACATAAGCGACAACGAAGTCGATCCGTACCCATGGCCGTCGATTTCTCCATGTTCAATAACCCCATGCCATCATTCCTCATTCAACACCCCAACGAGCCTCAATCCCAACCTCACACCCCAAATATCTTTGCTCCTATCCCACAACAAGGTACATTAGGACCAAACCTTCGCATTGACACCTCGACTGCATATGGAATGGACTACCGACAGTACCCAATGTCTGCAGCAACCACAGCATCTCCTTCAGAGTTCAACAGTCCGGCTTTCTTCACTCAACCCCCTGATACAGCGGGTCTTCCAGCTTCTACCTATGGTAATGCTCCATACTCTGTCCCTTACCTTTCGCCAAATCCAATGGTTGACAACAATGCTGGAGGTATGGTCCAACCTGCTACATCGCCACTTTCTTACATGGGCCACGGAGACCCAGCAATCGTTGATCAATCGCCACCAATGTCCATGATGCACCGAAGCAATTCAGCAGATGTTTATGGTATGTCGCATGACGGACATACAAGCATCTCTGATGACGGTACTGGTTTAAATGAGATGTATTCCAAGCACACTTTGAACATGCCCATGCACCCTCACTCCCCGGCCTTTCCCGAGCAATCAGCAGCCGATATGGATATGAATCAGCTTGTCTCATTCGATGAGAACCCCGCCAGTCTTTCACCAGAAAACATGAACCAAAAATACGAGTCATGATTCCTCGTCCAAGTACGCGGCCGTCTAACTCGACTCCTGTTCAAGTTCACTATGTGATGAAGAAGGTTCAAATTCTGAAAGCGGCTCTTATTTTGAAGGGTGGAAATATTGAAGGCGTTGGGTGGTGTTTTTTTTTTCATTTTGGTTGGTTACCGGTATATACACACAACATCACGGCCGCGCGTTTCAATTCTTGTGTGAACTTGGATTGTTCTAATATCTGGTTTCACCCCTCAACATCGGCTTTGGATCTTGTTGTTTCCTTTGCTTTTTACTCTCTACTTTTTTTGTCCATTTTTTATGCCACGAACTTGCATGACGATTTCTCAATTCGATATATCATGCTTGTCTGGCACAGCGATCGTTTTTTTCCTTTTGAATTTTTCTCATCTCCTATTATCTCGGCGCGTCATTTGTTCTTTTTCGAGTTGCTTTTTTTCTCTAACAATGGAGAGATCCCCTTCGTATTGTGTTTATTATGTTCTCTTGAAGAGAATGTTTTGTAGGAAGGGCTGGATGGACATAAATGGAATTCTGGCGGCTGAGGATGAGTGCATCGTATCAAGCTTTGTACTCGGAGGATAGTAGTATTTTGTGATTTTGGGGTGGGTTGGAGGTGTATGGTTGGGGGAATAGTGCAGAATGTGGGAGCAACTTTGTGCTCATGCTTCGGGTTCTTCTGCATTGTTGTGCGTGCGTCATGATAATCATGGACGGGCTTAATAATGGAATTTATTACAAAAAATATGAAATGAAGCCTGTATTGCATGATTGTGATTTGAAACTGACCTGATCCGAAAGGGTATCTGCGTAGGGGGAGTGAGAGTGGTGATGGAGGTTGAACTAGTCAAGCTGATAACCTCTATGCGGGTTAGTTGGCGTATCATGACATCAGTCTCCTTTTGAGGTCGTCTAAATCCCAGCACATCACCTATCGATTTGCGGAAGAATACGACGTAGATATCATATTTAGGGGAGCTCGGGGGTCATCTCACCCGTGAACCCTAGCGAGATCTTCATAGGTAGTGAGTGAGTGGTGTGGGTCGATTATGACATACATACTTCTGTAAGATTACATTACATGTCTTTGGTGGTACTATAGGGCTGA